>OZ024911.1:2714307-2951807 GCA_964017125.1 Flabesymbios commensalis
GAAATTATTTAAGAATTTTTCTCGCTGAAGTTTGGTCCCAATGAGAAGAAATTCTGTCATACTAGGATTAATCTTCAGCTTGGACCCTGTCATCCAAGCCGACACGGCCATTACACAATGTTGCAGATTCTCAAGGGATTTCTTAGGCGTTGGAAACGGATAGAGACATGTTAATTTGAGTATCATCGGCATAAAGATGGAGGTTTATGTCAAAACTGGAGATGATAGCGCTGAGTAGTGTAGTGTATAGGGTAAAAAGCACTGGTCCCAGCACAGAGCCCTGTGGGACTCCATATGAGAGTGTGACTTCATCTGACAGAGTGTTTTAATTTTTTACGAATTGGTGCCTATTTTGTAAATAAGAAGAAAACCAAATTTGAGCCTGTAACCTCACTCTGGTCCATACTAAAAATTATATCGTTCTGTACTTTCACTAGCGCTTTCCTCGCAGGGACCGTCCTATAGACATCAGTTTCTGATGTCTATACACGTCAGATTCTGACAACTAAAGTCAGTCCCCGCACTGAAATAATACAAAATTCTATTGGCTTAACATAGGAATTGAGATGAAGTGGAATACATTTATAATGATTTCAAATAGAAGTTTATAAATATTTCAGCGTTACAAGGGTTAACCCTTAAACAGCCCGAACCGATTATATTCATTTTTAAATATTTTTATTAGCACATTACATATCAGCTTTTAAACATGTTGAAAATAAAACGTGGCACCAATCAGCAAGATTTGAAAGTAGTAGACCTCCATTTTGTCAAATCTGAATAATTTGCACTCACTTGAAGTTGTGGATCGCGTCAGCGAGACACAACTTCAAGTGAGTGAAAATTCTAATTGAATAATTTGTTGGTTAACGGGTTAATGCCGAAGATGGACCAACATTAAGCCAGCATCGACTCAACGCCTGGTGTTCGCGTAGGACCAGTCTACAGATGCAAAGGACGTGGACCATAATGTGGGTTAATGTTGGTCCACTGTCAGTGACATTCAGCCAATGCTTGCAACATTCAGCCAATGCTTGCAACATTAAGCCTATTCTTGCAACATTAAGCCAATGCTTGCAACATCAAGCCAATGCTTGCAACATTCAGCCAATGCTTGTAACATTCAGCCAATGCTTGCAACATTAAGCCAATCCTTGCAACATTAAGCCAATGCTTGCAACATCAAGCCAATGCTTGCAACATTCAGCCAATGCTTGTAACATTAAGCCAATGCTTGCAACATTAAGCCAATGCTTGCAACATTCAGCCAATGCTTGCAACATTAAGCCAATGCTTGCAACATTTAGGCGATGTTTGCAACATTAAGCAAATGCTTGCAACATTGAGCCAATGCTTGCAACATTCAGCCAAAGCTTGCAACATTCAGACAATACTTCAAACATTCAGCTAATGCTTGCAACATTCAGACAGTGCTTTAAACATTAAGCCAATGATTGCAACATTAAGCCAATGCTTGCAACACTAAGCCAATGCTTGCAACATTCAGCCAATGCTTGCAACAATAAGCCAATGCTTGCAACACTAAGCCAATGCTTGCAACATTAAGCCAATGCTTGCAACATTTAGCCAATGCTTGCAACACTAAGCCAATGCTTGCAACATTCTGCCAATGCTTGCAACATTAACCCAATGCTTGCAACATTTAACAAATGCTTGCAACATTCAGCCAATGCTTCCAACATTCAGACAACACTTCAAACATTAAGCCAATGCTTGCAACATTCAGCCAATACTTGCAACATTCGGCCAATGCTTGCAACATTAAGCCCATGCTTGCAACATTTAGCCAATGCTCGTAGCATTCAGCCAATGCTTGCAACATTCAGACAATGCGTCAAACATTAAGCCAATGCTTGCAACATTCAGCCAATACTTGCAACATTAAGCCAATGCTTGCAACTTGAGTGAGTGAGTGAGTGAGTGAGTGAGTGAGTGAGTGAGTGAGTGAGTGAGTGAGTGAGTGAGTGAGTGAGTGAGTGAGTGAGTGAGTGAGTGAGTGAGTGAATTAATTAATTAATTAATTAATTAATTAATTAATTAATTAATTGATGAATTGATTAATTAATAAATTAATTAATTAATTAATTAATAATACTTAATAAATAAATAAATAAATAAATAAATAAATAAATAAATAAATAAATAAATAAATAAATAAATAAATAAATAAATAAATAAATAAATAAATAAATAAATAAATAAATAAATTAATTAATTAATTAATTAATAAATTAATAAATTAATAAATTAATTAATTAATTAATTAATTAATTAATTAATTAATTAATTAATTAATTAATTAATTAATTAATTATTTAATTAATTAATTAATTAATTAATTAATTAATTAATTAATTAATTAATTAATTAATTAATTAATTAATTAATTAATTAATTAATTAATTTATTTATTTATTTATTTATTTATTTATTTATTTATTTATTTATTTATTTATTTATTTATTTATTTATTTATTTATTAATTAGGTTAGGATGAGATTTTCTTAGTGAAACGCACCCCTGATCTTCTTGCAAAATATCTCACTGAACCATCCCCGTATGTGGCGAGGAGAGATGAAAGAACTGTAACTTTCTCATCTCATTTTGAAATCATTCATTATTACAGGTACATAACAGACAAAGGCCCGGGATGGAATATCGCTTATTTAGTTCACGTGAGCGATATTTTCCTTTATGACCATTTTTAAAAATAAATAGTGTTGAAGTCTGTCGATGTTATAGATGTTATTTTCGGGCTGTAGGCATCCAAGCAATGTAATTATTAGTCCTTGACTGAACCATCAATCATCGAGTGAACATGGCACGTTCGTTCAATGTATACAGGGCTGGTGTTCAGTCGACAAGTTGTGGATCTCGTCAGCGAAACACAACTTCAAGTGAATGAATATTATTAAGATTTGTCAAATGGGGGGCCAATCATTTACGTTTTTTCTGGTATGAGACACATTTGACTTTAAACGGATACTTTTTAAAGTGTAGTCGTATTTAGCACTCAGATGGTTAACTATGTCCGCATAATAATATAAATCACCACATACACGCCTCAGAGCATTATTAACAGGGTATTATATTAAATAAAAAGAATACAGAATATAATACTTAACAATGATCTGATGATGGGCATTATAAGTTTTCATTTTAGATGCAAATCGGAATATTTTCACGCGGATAAAAAAAATATTTTGATACTTTTTGTAGAAATTGACCCAATGTTGTTTTAATGTTGGATAACGGTCTACGGCGATCGGCACAATATAATGTTGTGCCAGGATATAATCTTGCCGATCGAACTCACCCTGTATCGTAAGCTATCAAACAGACGTTGAACACATACTGGTTTGATGCTGGGCCAGCATTGCAGATGGTCGGCCAACGTTGAGCCATTACACATTGAATGTGAACCTGGCAGCAGAGCGTCATTTCACACAGAGTCTGTTATTACAGACTAAGTGTCAACTGACCACTTCACACAGAGTCTGTTATTACAGTCTAAGTGTCAACTGACCATTTCAAACAGAGTCTGTTATTACAGTCTAAGTGTCAACTGACCATTTCAAACAGAGTCTGTTATTACGGACTAATTGTCAACTGACTATTTCAAACAGAGTCTGTTATTACGGACTAAGTGTCAACTGACCATTTCAAACAGAGTCTGTTATTACGGACTAATTGTCAACTGACTATTTCAAACAGAGTCTGTTATTACGGACTAATTGTCAACTGACTATTTCAAACAGAGTCTGTTATTACGGACTAAGTGTCAACTGACCATTTCAAACAGAGTCTGTTATTACGGACTAATTGTCAACTGACTATTTCAAACAGAGTCTGTTATTACGGACTAAGTGTCAACTGACCATTTCACACAGAGTCTGTTATTACCAACTAAGCGTCAACTGACCATTACACAGAGAATCTGCTATTACGAATTAAGCATAAGCCGACCATTGCGCAGAGTCTGTTATTATGGACTATGCATAAACTGACCATTTCACACAGAGTCTGTTATTACGGACTAGACCAAAGCGTAAACTGACCATTACACATGATAGATACATTGACCGAATGGCGGGCTAATGTTGGTCCGACATTGTACATTTTGGAACAAAATTAGTCCAACATTGGGTGCTGAACGGAAATTATTTTACCGGGGCCTGTTCAATGGAATATCAAAATCACTGTTTTTTGAAATTGTATTTATTGAACAAGATCGCCATTTTTGAATCAATATGATATAAATGTCCTCTAATATTTAGAGGGGAATTCTAATTCCGTGGCTCGCAGTTTGTGATTGGACAATACATGTACTACACAATCAACAAGTCTATTAAACTTAGCCTCATTAGAACCATTCGGGCCACTTTGAATAGAATAACAATAATATATCACGTCATCTGTCTAAGATTACATTTCATTAGAACAAGTCTAGACTGAACGTCAAAGTACTAGTAGGCCTATATCTCCTCTTTACATGCAGCTAAAGTCAAAGAAAAACACGTTTAAAAAATATGGATGACAAATATACTCTGAACCTGCATGTAATTTATGCATTTATTTCCAACGCCTTTGAGCAGTGTTGAGCTCGTCTCGTTTAGAAGTTCAATAATTGATTGAATGATTGATTGAATATAATGCTGATCTGTATATTTTTGTCATCTGCAGCACTAAAAAACGCCCATAAATTAAAAAGTAAAGATATGTACATACGATTTACCAGTTTATCCATAAATCGATTATAATTATATGATCTTAAAATCAATTTATGAAAAGATTGAACGTATTAAAAGCTGCATTAAAATGTATTTATTGTTATATATTACTTCTAACTGGCATATTGCTTAACCGCTCGTTTTCACTGGGCCGTGCGGTGGCCTGGGTGAGATATGTCATGGTAACAAAGTCACTCCACTCAACTAAATTTATACAATACACAACTAAAACACCTTCAAAATGATAGAGTCTGCCTTCAACAGTTTATTTTATGCGCAATTGGACAGAACAAATTAATGCATCATTTATTCTTTTTAATTAAATTTGCATCACCTTGTAAGCAGCAGTGTTGAGGAATGAGTCGGTTTTGTCCAGCGTTAACTTTTTTTCCTAAACCTGGAGCGAAAAATGTTTATAAATCAATTTTCTGAGGTCGTTTAGAAGAGAAATAATACATTGATTTATTCAGGGTATCAAACTAGAAAACTAATATGTCGCTAAACATTTTTAGTACAAGCAAAAGACCACTTTAAATATTATCTTTAACATTCCTAGATACTATATTGAGGTGTCTCCGAACTAAAATTTAGCTTTTGAAGTATTTTATATACATTTTAAAAACATCCCCATTTCTGGTATATTTTAGCGGTAAAATGCAGTTTTAATGATTCTCCGCTTTGTCATAATCTTCCATAACACAAGTCCTTCTACACAGATTAGCCTATTTTTTTTTTAAATCTTAGTTTAAAATAGCATAGTCATTACCGAGAAATAGACATAACTTGATATCTCGAATATAAGTAGTTGTTTTTAAATTGACAATAAGTAAAAATAAGCCGTAAAAAGTAGATTATTATTCAATCTGTCAAAGTTGAATTATTTTCAGAACTATTTGTTTCTATTTTAATTCTGGGTTGGGTTAGATATGATCATGAGCTCCTTAGCCGTGCGAATATGCAGCTCTATTTTGTAGTTATTCTCTGGTTATAGCTTTTTAGCATAGATTAGTTATGTTATTATGCATCTTCCGAAATGCAGGCATGTGTTCAGTATACAGTCGCTGCGCCGTCCCTGTAGCTCACAATTATAAATGTGTAAGCCGCTCAACCAAAGCACACGTATTTTTTTATAAAGGCAGTGCGCTGTATGGTTGCAAAACAAAGGAATGATGATTACAGCTCAGCATTTTTTACGAAATGGCATCTATTAAAATTTACGATTCATTGTGAACGCAATATCCAAAAGATCTCTAATCCGAGGTGATTATGTATGAATTGTTTATCTGTTGTACCAGAGGTTTTGGTCGCGGTTCAGCCATTTTAATAATATAGCCGTCATTTGCATATTGTAATATCGTTATTTCAAGAACCGCTTCCCAGCATTACTTGTGATTGATAAGAAAACACTTAACTGCATGACCGCAAATGAAAAAGGTTTGGTCACAGCTCGGTGATTTTTAAGAAAATTGTAGTTTTTTATCATTTTTGTGATACTTTTTTGTTGTAATCTAGTCATTTTGTCTGACGACAATAGTTAAATATAATGACAGTAGCATCCGAACCCAGTACCTCTGATTTTCGAGCCGGGGTACCGGGAGATTGCTAGTAGTAGTACTTTTTGCTCCCATCTGGGTAGGTTCATTAGGGATCTGTTCCGTCAGTTGCATGCTGTATGGCATGGTATGGAAGCACTAGTCTACAGCAATCATCCAAGGTAAGCTGCAGCCTCCTCGTATCTGGCCATAATCTTCGGGCGGATTGCCAGTGGAATACCCTGGTTCCTCCGCTCAACTGTGGTGCTAATGCTGCTCTCGCATCAGAGCTGGCGCTGGTGTAGGTTGTGGTAGCCTTAAATAACCGGCAATAACCGGCAATAGCGTGTTTGATATTAGGTCTCTCACGTGGTCTGAATAGAGTTACCCAGAGGAGGTTATCCTTCCTATTGTTACTCTGGGGACTATCCGACCCGAGGATAGCGGAGCCGCTTTTGAACAAAAAACAGAGTCTCTAGACGTCTGGGCATGCTTGGGTATAAATCCCCTAGACATGCCCAGAACCCCTTATTCGGCGAGTGAAGAAAAACACTCTCAAAACCCACCATGCCCTATCACCCCACCCTCACGTCATCATCTGTACATCATTCATCTCATCAATGGACTGCACCGTTTTTATCATATTACATTGTGACTTAAATGATCATTAGTGTTGAAAAGTGACGTAAAACAACAATTTACTACTAGGCCTATTACTAGCATTGATGAGGCGTACACCATGTCCTGACGGCCACAGATTTCATTTTTGTTGTGCAATTTAACTGCTGAAAAGCCTTTTATATTACTTATATTTATAATATATTGTATTTACTGGAGTATGCAAATAAGCGGGATTTACACGCATCTTTTTTGCCTTTACCGAAACGTAACGTGTAAATAAACAAGAAAAATGCCCAACTTTCAGGATTGGGATAAATACAGAAATAATTTCTGACAGGAAAATCACCATACATACCCTCTTTATTGCTGTAGAAATATGGTATACCAGATAAAACATTTTACTATTTGGCTATATGGCTTAAATAATTTGGTTTTCTTACGTTGTTGATAGTACAATTAACAACAAAGAAACATCACTAGGATATAGTCGGCATAATATTAGTAGATGACGATTTTCTTGACAAATACTATAACTCAATTACTTCATATTTATGGCAGAAGCTGAATCCACCATTGAATATTATGTCAATCGTAGAGCCCGCTCTAATTTATCTGTATCAAACTCCCAATGTGTCCCATGCTAATTATCTGTATAATTTTACTGTTTCTGTCAACTTATACGAAGTTAGACAGATTACAGCACATCTCCTTAGCAATTTATCTAAGAGGTTTAACTTGGTTATTGTGCTATTACTGTATATTATATTTCCATATTCGATGATTGGTCTAATGAAAGATTCATACATATTTTCTTTGGCTTTTCGTGATATTTAAAAGGAAGTTTTCTGTAAAAAACCAACACATTTGTTTGTGGAGCTGTAAATATAATCAATGTGATTGTCCCACGACATCTTCTTGTTAAGTATTATTCCAAGGAGTTTATTTTCTACAAATGCTAGAATTTCATCACCTAATTTTAGAGTTGGCATTTGATCAATTTTTATATTTGAAAACATCATACACTTTGTTTTAGCAGTGCTGAACTCCAGTCGCCATATTTTAGACCACTTTCGCAAGATTTTAAGATTTCTGCTAAGTGTTTCTTCCAGATCTTGTAGATTTTTTAATTGGCATATTAAGGTGATATCATCGGCAAACATATAAATTGGGATGTCTAAATCTTAGCTGATATCATTTATATATATTAAAAAGAGCAAGGGTCCTTAAACAGACCCTTGCGGAACTCCAACATTTGGATACGCCCAGTCTGACGTTTTACCATTTAGAACTACTTTTTGTTTTCTATTTAAAATGTAATTTTGTAAAAGTGTATATAGATTTCCATTTAACCAATTTGTTCGATTTTTAAAAAAGGCCAGCATGCCAAACTCTATCAAATGCTTTGCTTATGTCGAGAAAGACGGCACATGTATGCTTGCGATAAATATCATGTGTTAGTTCTAACAATCTATATACCGCACTATCACCTTTCTTAAAACCAGAATTTCGAGTGTTCATGATTTTGTTATTATCGAAAAATTATTGTAATCGTTTAGTAATAATTTTTTCCATTACTTTTGATATGTTTGACGGAAGTGAGATTGGCCGATAGTCATTTTTATTTGGATTTTTTCCTTTTTTGAGAATCGGTTGAACATGGGCTTCTTTCCACTTGATTGGAAACGTTCCTGATGAAAAACACAAATTAAATATTTCTGCCAGAGGATGACACAGTGTGGAAGCACAGTGTTCTAAAGGTGTGGTCAACTGTCAAAATTCGCGGGACAAGGGTCCCCCAGAAGGCATTAGTGCCCGTGGGTAGGCCAAGGCCCTATTCCATAATAATACTAAATATGTGTTTCATACCCAAATCCTCATTAAGAGCAAGTTCGCAAATCACAGCAAGTTCATATATACTTGAGCGACATCTATGAGTTAATAATTCGAAGCCCTTAGCCCTTGCCCCTACTTGGTCGCTGGCTTGCAAAACAAACTGACTGTACTACTGCGGGGATGTGGAAACTGCTTAACCCAAAGCTTGTATTGACACCAAGTAAACACAAAACATTTGTATGACTTTATGCAATGTTGAACCAACGTCGAAGACGTTGGGCCGACGTTGTATAAATGGTAAACTAATGTCTTGTGTTTGCTGGGCAGGATGACTTTTTCTCAAACATTGTACATTTATTCAATGTTGGTTCAATGTTGGGCCAGCGTCGCAGACTTTGGCCTAGCATTAAAACAGCATTGGATCAATGTCTCGTTTGAGTAGTATCTTGTAATCAGTTCAGTGGCTATATTAATGCCGTCAATCTGTACTTAATAGGCTACTGTTGGCCTACACTTGACCGTCCCAGGCATGCGCATTTTGCAGTTGAATGATTTTTTAAAATGTTATTTGATATTTTATCAGGACCAGTTGCTTTAGTGACATCCAATGATTGTAATATATTCATGACTTCTTGAGGACTGCATACTATATCACTTTTATTTTTTGTCAAAGAGGGTAAGACAGGCACCGTTTGAACAGAAGCTCTATTGCTGAATGGGAGGAACAGGTATCCTCCTCCAAAGACAAAGCACTTTTCTGGCATAAGCTATGGAAGCAGAATGGCTGTCCACACCAGGGCATACTTGCAGATATACGACAAAAAACACGTTCCCAGTATCACTATGCTGTACGACAAGCAAAAATAAATAGTGATATATTGAAATCAAATTCAATAGCTAAAACTTTTGCAGAAAATGACCCGAGTAAATTTTGGCAGGATATACATAAATTTATTGGTAAAAAAAGTATTTCGCCAAACAATATCGATGGTGAAACTGATAGTAATAAAATAGCTAATAATTTTGCTTGTAAATATGAAGAATTATATAACACAGTATCGTTTAATCAAATTGAAATGAATGAATTAATAGAAAATGTTACCTCAGATATTAAACATAGATGTATTGAGGAAGGTTGCAATAGCCAGCACCACATATCAGTTACTAATATTGAGTCGGCTATGAAACATATAAAAAATAATAAAAAAGATGGGTTTGACGACGTAAGCACCAGTCATCTTATACATGCCTCATCTGTTTTAAATATACATATGTCACTTCTTTTTACAGCAATGTTACATCATGGTTTTTCACCCAGTCAATTTCGATTTTCAAAGTTGATCCCCATTGTTAAAAACAAGCGTAAATCGTTACACGATAGTAATAATTACCGTGCTATAGCTCTCAGTAGTATAATGGGGAAGGTGTTTGATTGGGTTTTATTAGATCTGTACAGTAGTAGATTTAATACCTCTGACCTGCAGTTCGGCTTTAAGTCAGGATCATCCACAGTTACATGTACATATGTTTTAGATGAAGTAACAAACTATTACAACCAGAGAGGGTCAGACGTTTTTGTTGTGTTACTTGATGCCAGTAAAGCATTTGATAGAGTAAATTATATCCATTTATTTAATGAGCTGAAAACAAAGGCTCTATGTCCCCTAGTTTTACGCTTTCTTATTAATATGTATATACTCCAGTCAATGTGTGTATCATGGGAAAATGAAAAATCTTTTAATTTTCTGGCATCCAACGGTGTAAAACAAGGTGGTGTATTATCGCCAATATTGTATGGCATTTATAACGATTTATTGCTGACAATGCTGAAAGAATCTGGTATAGGTTGTTATGTTGGATGCACCTTTGTGGGAGCTCTTGCGTATGCAGATAATACTCAATCAAATTTCACTAAGACAGGTTTATTAAAAATGTTGAATATATGTAAACAATTTTCTTGTAAATATGATGTTGTTTTTAATGCTGACAAATCAAAACTTATTGTGTACTCGAATATTCAGACAAGTGTAAATAATATCAATATCACATTTCAAGGTAAAGAAATTTCTGCCGAATCACGTGGTGTACATTTAGGAAATATCGTTGGCAAAGATTCCCATAAAAAACGCATCTCAGATGGAATTTCTGAATTTAATAAGAGGCTTAATGTTTTATTATTGACCTTTTCCCATTGTCATTCCTCAGTCAAGTATCATTTATTTAAAACTTTCTGTATGCCGCTTTATGGCTCTCAGCTTTGGGACTTAACACTGAAAGAATCTCAACGCTTATATACAGCATGGTATAAAGCTGTCAGACGTATTTATAAAATTTCTCCTCGTTCACACCGTAAATTTGTATACGAGATAGCTGATGATCCCCCTATTGAGTTCCAGATCCATAGAAGATTTATTAAATTTGTTCATTCACTACTTAGAAATAAAAACCAAATAGTCAACATGTGTGTGAAACTTGCCATGGAAGGAAGTTGTTCCCCACTATGTAATAACATATCTCTAGTCTGTTTTAGGTACCAATTAGACCGCAATGCCATTGCCAGATCATCGTACAGCACATTTTTCCCCATAGTTAAACGTATGCACTATAATAATTTAACGAATGACGACAAAGCTACTGTACAATTTGCTAAAGAGTTAATATCATCTCGTAATTACAGAGTAATAAATTTATGTAAAGAACATTTATCATTCCTGCTGGACTATATGTTATGCGATTAATATGTATAATTTTGCTGTGTGAATTTCTTTTCTTTTGTGTATGCTATGTATTATGTACTTGGAGTACGAAATAAATCTGAATTATTATATTATATACTAAAACAAGCACAGGTAAATTAAATATGCTTGAGAACTATTTAAAATAACCTACAGTTAAGCAGCATTGGCATGATATTTTTAAGTTTCCCGCACCAAAACCAGAGATAAAATAGCTACTGCATATAGCAAAAAAACCCTCTGGAAAGCATAGAAACCGAGTAATTACATAATGAGTGAGAGTATGTATAAAGAAGAAAATAATAATATTAGTTACATTGAACATGTTGAAAAAACAAAAATCTAAAAAATGCATTGACTGACGTCAGCTCAAAACACCAAGATGGTTAGAGGAATCACCAGCCGCACCAGTCGCTGATACCACAGTGGTGTTCCCCCGACAGCATGGATGATTTCATGAGTGGATGATTAGAGGAATCACCAGCCGCACCAGTCGCTGATACCACAGTGGTGATCCCCGACAGCATGGATGATTTCATGAGTGGATGATTAGAGGAATCACCAGCTGCACCAGTCGCTGATACCACAGTGGTGATCCCCCGACAGCATGGATGATTTCATGAGTGGATGATTAGAGAAATCACTAGCCGCACCAGTCGCTGATACCACAGTGGTGATCCCCCGACAGCATGGGTGATTTCATGAGTGGCTGATTAGAGGAATCACCTGCCGTACCAGTCGCAGCATGGATGATTTCATGAGTGGATAATTAGAGGAATCACCAGCCGCACCAGTCGCTGATACCACAGTGGTGATCCCCCGACAGCATGGATGATTTCATGAGTGGATGATTAGAGGAATCACCAGCCGCACCAGTCGATGATACCACAGTGGTGATCCCCCGACAGCATGGATGATTTCATGAGTGGATGATTAGAGGAATCACCAGCCGCACCAGTCGCTGATACCACAGTGGTGATCCCCCGACAGCATGGATGATTTCATGAGTGGATGATTAGAGGAATCACCAGCCGCACCAGTCGATGATACCACAGTGGTGATCCCCCGACAGCATGGATGATTTCATGAGTGGATGATTAGAGGAATCACCAGCCGCACCAGTCGCTGATACCACAGTGGTGATCCCCCGACAGCATGGATGATTTCATGAGTGGATAATTAGAGGAATCACCAGCCGCACCAGTCGATGATACCACAGTGGTGATCCCCCGACAGCATGGATGATTTCATGAGTGGATGATTAGAGGAATCACCAGCCGCACCAGTCGATGATACCACAGTGGTGATCCCCCGACAGCATGGATGATTTCATGAGTGGATGATTAGAGGAATCACCAGCCGCACCAGTCGCTGATACCACAGTGGTGATCCCCCGACAGCATGGATGATTTCATGAGTGGATGATTAGAGGAATCACCAGCCGCACCAGTCGATGATACCACAGTGGTGATCCCCCGACAGCATGGATGATTTCATGAGTGGATAATTAGAGGAATCACCAGCCGCACCAGTCGATGATACCACAGTGGTGATCCCCCGACAGCATGGATGATTTCATGAGTGGATAATTAGAGGAATCACCAGCCGCACCAGTCGATGATACCACAGTGGTGATCCCCCGACAGCATGGATGATTTCATGAGTGGATGATTAGAGGAATCACCAGCCGCACCAGTCGATGATACCACAGTTGTGATCCCCTGACAGCATGGATGATTTCATGAGTGGATGATTAGAAGAATCACCTGCCGCATGATATATGCATATATGTCATCTTTTTTATAATATAGCTTCTTCGTCGTCAGTTATTAATACATCTAGAGAATAGACTACAGCTATACAATGTTTTCAGTTGATGTGCATGTCATGATTGTTCAGTACAAATACATGTGAGAGTTCATCTGCTTGGATGCAATATAAACAGTTGACATAATACAGGATGTATCATGTGTATAGTACACTTCAACTTGATGTACGTTTGCCGTCGATGCACTCCGAACAAACATAAGACGCTCACCCAATGTATGTCCAATGTCGGGTCAGCATTGCAGACGGTTGACCAACACCAGACCAACACCAAGCGAACGTCTCATGTGTAATGGGATATCGTGATTTTCAGTACAAAAAAACATATGGAATTTCATTTGCTTTGATAAAATAATAATATATGACATATTTGCAACATTTAGTTCGCTCCAGCTTATATATGAGATGTCAGAATACGGTATTGATCAATATATAAACTATAGAGTCAATGTGATGTTTTACTATTCTCTATTCAAAAATACTCTCTGGAGAGCCTTGCGGTTGCATACACAGAACTTGGCGGATCAAGGTAGAAAACTAAAACACATGAAAATGGGAGGCTTTGAGTAATAATTCTTACTTAAATTAAACTGCAGTAAATTATAATATCATTACTGACACACAAAATTTAAACCTACAAAAATAAATGAAACATTATGATCTTTCTGATGACTAGTTTACATCTGGTAAAATAGTGCTGTCAAACTTAATAGCGACATAAACGCGAAAAGCACCTATTATCGCTCACGCGGTCGCACAAGACTTGTGAGCCAGGCTTGACTGATCAATTCCTACTTTTACATGACAATTAAAATTACACTCAAAGAAATAATACAGTAATAAAATAACATTATAGCATAATATAATACTAAAGTTAAAGCTGCATAACTGTTTTGTTTATTTCGACTGAAATAACCTAAAATGTTCAACACAATCATTCATATATTTTTAAAGGCTTTGTGAATGTAGCTGGATTAGATCACCACGCGATACACCATCAAGTTATATGGTGTGGTAAATCGGTCCGTCTGTGTACAATATGTACGTAATACTAATAGTGGTTAATTGTGTGCCAATATAATGTTACATTAGACCAACATCAACCCCTTAATCATTCTCCACACATAGATGTCGCTCAGGTTAACCCCGCACTCTCTCTGTAACCACACGCCATGTTTCGACAAAAACTGCTAATTTTGAGCAGTTTTGTTGATATAACAACTGTAGGCTTATAAACACGCTTGAGTGTCCTGAATATATATGGCAAATATAAAACACCACTACTCCGCCACATATGAGTTTATATTCACATAGAAATAGAAAACATTCAATGGATTACTTTTTCTGCCCACGCGCTGCTGTGAGAAGGTCCATGTTTACGTTTTTCTGACAGAATTTACAATCGGCTTCAAAACACTGGCAAATATAAATTACTGAATGACATGCGAATTGTGCTGGTTCAATTTATCCACTACTAAACAGAATAAATAGCCCTTACCTGTAACAAACTCTAAAATCAAATTAAATATTGAAAAAAGGATAAGTAATGAGTTGAAGTGAACACCAAAATAGTTCCGTGGTTATAGGAATGGTTATAAAATCACGTGGTAACGCTCACTAACGGCTGATAAATCTGGGCAATCGCCATGCGTGCATACGGCGAAATGAGCGTGTGGTATCAGAGATATAATCTCTGAGGTCAGAATGCCCCTTAATAACAAACACGAGGCGTTGATCCGCATTGGTCTAACGCTGGGCCAGAGCCGTAGACGATGGCCCCGAATTAGTTTGACATCGGACCAATGCCTGTGTTGGCTGCGATGCCAAGCTCACGCAAACCACCGGTTGGTGTCCTAAGACTAGGTCAGCCCGTATGATAACTCAGCAGGCACGAGTCACTGACCCATTGATGGCTCAATGTTGGTCTAGCTTCTATGACGCTGGTACAACATTGACCCATTAATGGTTGAATGCCTCTTGTTTGCTAGGAACTCCCTACTGGTACCGTAAAGGCTGCTTTTTCAACAATTATTTTATTTTACCGCATTTCGCTATTTATATAACAGTATGTGATGACTAACGATAAAATAAAATAGTCTGATATTTCCGAATAGCATAGTCACTATAGATCGTGTTTCTCTTGTCATTCAAAATTCACTTTGAATTCACTCATAGCATTGCCACTATATTTTGAAATGCCCGTGAGTTATCAAATAAAAGACTGCGCAAAAAAAAGATGATTCACATCACTGAATTTGGTTATTTGGTGTGATTCGGACTGCAATTTCCCACGGTCTGGGGAGAGCGTATTAATGGTGGGCCAAAGGCTCAGATGCTGGCCCACACTTAAAAGCACCATACTAAAACAGGGTCCTCTTTTTCAATTGAGTGACATTCTCTATACCGGTACCGAAATTAAACATGACATTATATGCAGAGATCACTCATATCACACAAAGTAATAACTTCTAGATATGTCTAACTGACATGAGACAACATACATTGTACTGTGAAATGTATCTATGATCACTTAAAAAATAAGAATAATTTTAAAAGTCTTCCACTCTTTTTTTAATGATGACCGTTATCAGCCACTTGGTTCTTATAATGTCCTGGTTATACAGACAATGTGTCTTACTCGGCTGTGATCAGGTCTTAGTTTTGGTTGGGCAACAATATCAAAAAACAACAAACTAAAATCCTTAATAACTCAGTAACCGGAGCAGTAAAATAAAAAAATAAAACACCATTCTCCATGGATTGATCTTTTGATTAAAATAAGCAAAACAGTTATGCAGCTTTAAACTAACTCTGAGGGGGGGACATTAATTTCTTGTGATTGATCTATTGTTGACAGTCAACTTTTTCAAATAAGCAGAAGGAAACTCAATAAATACAAAACCTAACTTCAAACTTCTAACATTGTAACATTACATTCCCCGTCTGATTTACATATCCAAATCACCACAAATAAGAGTATTAATAAGCAATTGAAAAATATAAGTCTTAGAGTACTTTTCTAAAAAAGTGTCTCTGTCAAAGAAATGCACACATTAGAATGATTAGGCCTATAGTCTTCACAAATTCAAGCCTGACATTATGTTATCAAAAATACTGCGAAAACAAATATATAATCTCAGTAATGGGGCGGGTATAAGACACAGGTTTGCCGTCTATCATCAACCTCACTGACACTTTTCTTATAAATCCATCTGAGCTGGGGAAAATATCTTCAACTACTGCAACTGGCCAGTGGTTCCGAGCCGCAGCCGAGTCCATCGTAATGACAACATCACCTGCTTTCACGTTTTGCTGTTCACTATGCCATATTCTCCGAGACTGTAGGGTTTGCAAATACTGGCTACGCCACTGCTTCCAGAACTGGTCAGCCAGCAGTTGTACTTGGCGCCACTGAGACTTGTAGATATCCTTAATGGAAATATTTGCAAGCTCCTGCACGTCATTGTTCACCTTTTGAGTGATAAGCACATTGGGTGACAGAATAGTGGGTGAATCGGGATCATTTGACACAGGCATTATGGGCCTGCTGTTTACTATAGCACATATCTCTGCCATAAACGAGCACAACACTTCATGAGTAAGATGTTTTGTAGTGACATCACACAACATGGAATCTAAAATCCTTCTTACACGTCCGATCATTCGTTCCCAAGCTCCGCCCATGTGCGAAGCGTGAGGAGCGTTGAATTTCCAAATAATCCCATGCTGAAGTAGAACTTTATAAATGTGCTTATCCTCTACATTTATCGCCGCAATGTTCAGGTCATCTGTTGCACCAATAAAATTAGTACCCCTGTCGGATCTCAGTTCCTTAACTGGACCTCTAAGTGCCACAAATCTCCTCAGGGCATTGATAAAACATGATGATGACATATCTTCTATCACTTCAATATGTACAGCCCTTGATACTAAACATGAGAAGATTATGGCCCATCGTTTTGAGTTTGCTTTACCTCCCCTGGTACTTCGTGTGACAATGGACCAAGGGCCAAATGTGTTAACTCCCACATATGTGAATGGGGGACTAGGCGTGAGACGATCTGCTGGAAGAGGGGCCATTTTTTGTTGTAGAGGCTTTCCTCATAACTTGATACACCCCACACAGTTTCTCGAGAGTGAGTTTATCAATCTTTTTACACCAGTTATCCACAACCCACCTGAACGAATTGAGCCTTCTGTTAAGTGGTTGCCTTGGTGGCGAACTTTCTCATGATGATGAAGCACCATCAACCTAGCGATGTGACTTTTTCCTGGTATTATATATGGATGTTTGTCTTTTTCAGACAGATCAGAGTTCTCAAGTCGACCACCAATTCTCAGCAACCCATCTTTGTCTAGTGATGGGGAGAGATTTATCAATGAGCTGTCCTTCGGAAGAAGTTTTTCACCCTGCAAGCAACTTATTTCTCTTGCGTAGACATCCTGTTGAATTTCTCTCATGATCAGTAGTTCTGCTTCTTTGTGAAATGACAGTTTTGACTCATCACAATTTTGTCTTTTTGCTGCAAAGTATTTCAAATTTGCAATAGCTCTTCTCAACGCTGCCCAAGAAGAGAATTAGCTAAACCTATCAGATCCCAATCTCTGCTGAAGGTGGGTCTTGATGGTTGTGACTTGAGGGCGGACCTCTTTATCCTTGATAGGTTCAATTAACTCGTACTGTTCTGCTTGAGAAATTCAAATGGTCCTCGTAGCCATGCACTGGTTTTCAGCTTCTGGATTGAGGCTGGTAGGCACATAATACCACTTTGTCTTTAAAGACGATCTACGAATTCTGTCAACACGGTTACCAATGTAGACATGGAACCTACGCGTCTCATTGTTTATGTATCCCAGGACGACTTGACTGTCAGTATAAAATGAAACTGAGTCCAATGGTATAGACAAATTGGTCTTAATGAAGGTAGCCAACTCTGTAGCAAGTACAGCTGCGCATAACTCCAAGCGTGGAATGGTGTGACGATGTAGTGCTGCCACTTTGGATTTGCCAATAACAAACCCTACCTTAGATGCTTGTAATTCACGGTTTTCACTTTGTTGGAAGGATATATTCGTGAACTGTCTTGGTATCTTCAACTCTTGGAGCTCATTCAAAGATTCTTTCCATGTTTCCCACTCGTCTTGCAGGCCTCCAGGTAATGGTTCATCCCAGTCAAGTTTACCGTCTGCCATCGCCGCCCTAATTATCAGCCTTCCTTGCAAGAAGACAGGAGCGACAAATCCAAGAGGATCGAAGACACTATTGACAGTGGATAAAATGCCTCTTTTGGGGTACGGCTTGTCTGCATTCTTTAGTTGATATGTGAATGTGTCACTCGACATGTCCCACGACAAGCCTAGACTCCTTTGTAATTCAGTATCAAAGTTTATTTCCTTTGCTAAGTTTTCCTTAGGGAATCTGGCCAAGACATTTGCATCGTTGGAAGCTACCTTATGAAGTATGAGGTTGCCTCCCTCACGTAACCTTTGCTGTGTTCCCAGCATTAAGTTCACAGCTAGATCCACATCTGGTAGCGATACTAGGCCATTATCCACATAAAAACTGTTCTTCACAAATTCACAAATTTTATCACACTGAGTGGAGTCAGGATCATGATCAAACACCGACATTCTCATGCCTAAGGTTGCCACAGCTGAAGAAGGAGCATTTCCAAACACATGCACACGCATGCGGTATTCAATTATTGGTTTTTCTATATTGCTATCTTGGAACCACAAGAACTTCAAAAAAATTCTGTGTTTCTCATTAACCTCAAAATTGAAAAACATCTGTTTAATGTCTCCTGTGACAGCAACTTTTTCTTCCCAAAACCTCATCAAAACACCAAGAAGGTTATTTGTCAGGTCTGGTCCGTTCAGTAAGACATCATTCAAGGAAATCCCGTTGCACTTTGCTGAGAGGTCGAATACTACACAAATTTTGGAAGGTTTTTTTGGGTGGTAGACACCAAAAATTGGGAGGTACCAATGTTCCTCTCCCTCTTCTAGAGGAAGAGCCCTTTCTGCATGCTTGTTCTCAAATATTTTCTCTATAAATTCAACGAAGTGGTGTTTTTTAGTGGGATCTCTCTTCAAACTCCTACCCAAGTTTTCTGCTCTCTGTCTGGTATGAACATAAATACTTGGAAGCCTAGGACGGTCCTTACAAAAAGGTAGTGGTGCACTCCAATTCCCTCTACTTGTTTTAGTAAAACCTCTACTCATAAGAGTCATGCATTCCTTGTCTTCTTGTGAGAGACCTGGCTCATCATCATTCTCAGTTCTCTGGAACACGTCGTCACCAACGTTCGTTTTGGCATGTTTATCTTTCAACACAAAAATCTTTGGGCATGGACTCAACAGTGTCTCAGGAGTATGACCACGTCAGGAGTATGAACCATTCCTAAACATGTCTCACCTACGACGACCCAACCTTCGCTGAGCGAAAGGTTCAGTTCCTGGCCCTATCCTTTGGTCTAAGACATGGTGAGCTGAAGTTATGTCTCTTCCTAATAGAAGTAAAATTCGCACATTGGGATCATACTCTGGTATGAATTGTTCAATTTCATTCAAACGTTTATAATGCCTCGCTACTGCAGGAGTAGGAATTGTAGAAATATGCACTTAAATATGGACATAACAATTATACTCTTAGACATGGAGCTAATGTTGTGATGCACAAAACATGGGTGTGCTACTATTGTATTGTACTCTAGCGGGAATTAAATGTTAAGAAGTTCGTTGTCTTCGGCCTTTTATTTTACATAAAACTACAGGTTATGGGCCCAGCACGCTTCCACTGCGTAATGTAAACCCAGTATAGACAATATAGAATGACTATTTACATGTTATAACTTGGTCGAATCTCTCCAAGGTGTGTTTTGTGCAAGTTTGTTTTTGAGATTCTGAGCGAGTCTAAAAACGGCACAGTCACGCAACTGTCGGTAAAGATGGCAAGTGGAGACAAGTGGGAAATTGACAGGTTGGATGGCTCCAACTTTCCCATATGGAAATTCCAGATGAAGCACTTTCTGATGGCCAAGGATCTGTGAAAGTACGTTGACGGGACAGCGGTACGTCCTGAAAATGCTGACGCTATTGTCAAGTTTGCCAAGGAGAAGCAGAAGGCGATGGCAGCGCTAGTAATGGGTGTCCATTCAAGTCACATTTATCTGGTGACAACATGTGAAACGGCAAAAGAAGTCTGGGACACGCTTGAGGCACAGTATGAACGCAATACATTAGCCAATAAATTGTTCCTGAAAAGGCAGTTCTTCACCACGAAAATGAAAGAAGATCAGTCCGTGCAAGCTCACCTCAAAGCAATGAAAGAAATAACAGATAAATTGGGAGCTGTCGGGGCAGCTGTGGCAGATGAAGAAAAGGTAGTAGCTCTACTCATAAGCCTTTCGCCAAGCTACGAAACCCTCGTCACAGCCCTTGAAGCACAGGGCGATGACTTAACGCTGGTGTTTGTTGAACAGGCGATAATAAATGAGGATCAAAAGCGTAAAGCGGCACATAAAGAACCAACAGACAGTACAGCACATGGGCGTGTTTCAGCACTACATGTAGACAAAGGTTAGACTCAATTTAAAGGAAAATGTTATAAGTGTCAATTATTTGGGCACAGAGCTATTGAATGTGAGAGATATTCTAATGATACAAAGAAATATTCAAAGCCTTTCAAACAAAATCGAACAAAGCCTCATAAAACAAATGCAGCTAATAAGGATGACGAAGGAGAAGTCTTATTTGTCACAATGACCGGACAGGTGACTACGACTAAACAAAATTGGATTTTGGATTCAGGAGCGTCGCGTCACATGTCAGCGGAAAAGTGTTTGGCTGTATAGCATATGCGCATGTACCTGAATCAGAGAGAAGAAAATTCAACAAAAAATCACTAAAGCTGAGATTCATAGGCTATAGTCAGACACAAAAAGGCTACAGACTTCTCGACATGGAGAAACAAAAAATAGTCGTAAGAAGAGATGTCATTTTCAGTGAATCTGATTTTGGACACAGAAAAGCTATTATGGAATTTGAAGAAGCAGAAGAAATAGTAGAGGAGGAAGTAGAAGATGCACTAGATGACCCTGAGGAAATTCGAAAATCTCAAAGAGTGAAGAAAGGTCAACCTCCAGCTCGTTACGGCTTTGACGAATATGCAGAATGTGCAAATTTCTCAGAATCTACTCATATAGCACTAAGAGTGTCTATTGATGAGCCGGACACTCTCAAGAAGGCATTGGAATGTTTAAATGCGAAGGAGTGGCAAGAAGCAACAAACTCGGAATATGAATCCCTAATGCAAAATAAAACCTGGGAACTAACTCAGAAGCCAAATGGTAGAAAAACAGTGTGCTCTAAATGGATTTTCAAAGTGAAGGTTGGGGAGAATGGAGTAGAGCGATTCAAAAGCAGACTAGTTGCTAAAGGCTATTCACAAAAATATGGAATTGACTATTGTGAAACATTCTCTCCAGTGGTGAGGCTGACTTCGCTTCGCACTATGTTGGCATATGCTGTGAAAAATGATATGTTCATACATCAGATGGATGTAGAGACAGCTTTTCTAAACGGAGACTTAGAAGAAGAGATCTATATGGAGCAACCTGAAGGTTATGTGAAACCAGGAAATGAACATTTAGTATGCAAACTAAAGAAGTCACTATATGGTCTCAAACAGTCCCCTAGAAAAACAGCTAAACGTGTGATGAGATATTTGAAAGGAACTATTAATTTGACGCTGCAGTACAAAAAGAGTGGCGATTCTGCTATAATTGGATATAGTGATGCAGATTTTGCTCAGGATACGGATACTCGTCGTTCCACAACTGGGAATCTATTCACATTGAGCGGTGGAGCTATCGCTTGGATTAGCAAAAAGCAGCCTATAGTTTCTCTCTCTACAGCCGAGGCTGAATACATAGCTTTAAGTGCTGCTGTGCTGGAAGCAGTGTGATTTTGTAAGCTGCTTGCTGAAATTGATGAAAATTGCAATAATCCCATTAAAGTCATGGAAGACAACCAGGAACTATTGCTATTGCTAAGAACCCTGTGGGGTATAAGCAGACAAAACACATTGACATTCGCTTTCATTTTGTCCGAGAGCAAGTACAGAAAGGACTGATTAAAATTGATTATTTTAGTACCAAAGAAATGCTCGCTGATATGTTCACTAAACCACTACCTAGAGGACAGTTCGAGTATTTACGATCAATGATTGGTTTGAACTAGTGTCATTGTGTAGCGGAATATCTCTTGGTTAAAACTTATATTTAGATAAAGAAATTAATTGTTTTTTAAGCAGAATAATTTAGACATTGTTAAGTGAGTGGGAGTGTAGAAATATGCACCTAAACATGGACATAACAATTATACTCTTAGACATGGAGCTAATGTTGTGATGCACAAAACATGGGTGTGCTACTATTGTATTGTATTCTAGCGGGAATTAAATGTTAAGAAGCTCGTTGTCTTCGGCCTTTTATTTTACATAAAACTACAGGAATCTCTTGTGTTATATTGGGAATATCATTGCACTCTATCAGTGTTGAACATTGTATACTGCAGGTTCCATCTATTGAACAAATCACATAATTTGTTGCACGTTTTCCTGATCTTGTTGTTTCTCCTGCACATGATGACAGGAGATACTCAACCTCTTCAGATTTCTCATTGAAATGTTGAAATATCTCATACCGTGCCAGGGATCGGTTGCTCTGATCGTCTATTATGGTGTATGCGCTGATGGCTTCATCAGCACGACCTTCTGGATACACCTTCACCATCAGGGTCTTGGCACAGGATTTCCCTCTGAATTGACCTCCACAAATTTGAGTACACTTTGAGTCAACCTGTGAAGTAGTATTCGAATTGCGGTTGTCTTGGACCTTTGATCCCCCGCCATGGCTTGCCGAGGACTCTCTGTTGATATGAAAATCTGTGCAGTGTGATGTACTATTGCATTCTTGACACTTGATATCTTCTTTACAATTTTTGGCCAGATGTTTTCCTGTGCAGCATTTGAAGCAAATCCCATGTTTCTGGATGACTTGTCTTGATTTTTCTAACCATATGCGACAGTCTTTCAAACTGTGTTTTGCTGTCTCTCCATGTATAGCACATCCCACAGGGGCTTGGTCAGGGGCTGACGACCCCATTTTTTTGGTCAGGGGCTTGGTCTTGCCTACATTTGTTTTCTTAATGGACAAGTTCATCTGTTTGCCATTAGATTGGCTGTTCTCAACAAATTTCCTATGATTAGCGCTCCCTGCAACTCCCCTTGCTGACAGCATAGGGCCTGCCTCAAACTTAAAGCTTGGGTCGTTCGATCGTTCTGCCATCTTCATCAAGAATGCTGCTACCTGTCCAAATGGAGGATACATGACTTGATGTTCTGTTTTATATCTGATGGCTACATCTGTCCATTTATTCTGCATGAATGCAGGCAGTTTGTTAATAATGGGATTTACACCAGCTGCTGAGTCGAAGTGCGCTAATGATGGGCGATACATGTCATTTCCCTTCAAGCAATCTATTTCGGACACAAGATCTGCAAGTTCATAAAGTTTGCTATTGTCTTTTGGTGTCAGCCTGGGAAACCTTTCCAATCTGTCTTGTACTGCTTGCAGCATTAGCTCTGGGGCACCATAACGATTGTCTAGCCGCTCCCATATCTTCTTTACTGCAACACTCTCATCATGACAATTGGCTGTACGGAGGCTGGTTGCTGCCTTGAAGATTCAGGGCCAAGCCATCTACACAACAGGTCTAACTCTTCTGTAAATGTCACGCCGAGCTCTTTAACTATGCTCTTGAAACTAGTCTTCCACATGAAGTAATTTTCTGGCTTGTCATTGAACTGTGTCAATCTTGACAAAAGAATGTCTTTTTCCATAATATATTTGGTGAAATCTGTGATGCCTGGAGAAACTTGAGGCAAGCCTGATGATACCGCAGCGTCTCCCTGACGAGCTGTAGGTAAGAATTCTGGAGCATGGGGACGCAGGCGTGTGATATTGTGATTAGTCTCAGCAATGCAACTTACACTGGGAACAGCCTTTGTATGTCTATGTATAATGTGTGTAGGGGGAGTTTGTACAGGCGGCTTGCGAGGAGGTTCTGCATATTCTGAGCATCCCAGACGACCTACATAATTGTTTGTTCTCTGTCTAATAGTATTCTGTAGCTCGTGATCTACCTTTTTGACCTGCTCATTTCCCTCTAGCATCTCATTCATAACGCATAATTCTGCCTCTGCTGCTGTGACGTCACATTTTTATTGCAAAAGTTTTAGGCTCACCTCCATCTCTGCCTGTTGTTCTGCTTGCAGCTTTATGATCTCGACCTCCTTTTCCATGAATTCCAGTCTCACCTTTGCAGCTTCATGTTCAGCTTTCTGCTTTAAAACTATCGAACTTACACAAGACCGATTTGAAGAGCTGGTACTGGAACGACTTGATGAACTGACATTTAACCGAATGGAAGAGCTGGGGGAAGTTCTTGCTTGTGGTTTATCTATCTCCGAAGGGTGACCTCCATCGAAAGGTCCTATCGCCTGATCCATCTATCTTTGTCCTTAACAGATTTTCTACTGTGATGTTTTACTATTCTTTATTCAAAAATACTATCTGGAGAGCCTTGCGGTTGCATACACAGAACTTGGCGGACCAAGGTAGAAAACTAAAACACATGAAAATGGGAGGCTATGAGAAATAATTCTTACTTAAATTAAACTGCAGTAAATTATAATATCATTACTGACACACAAATTTAAACCTACAAAAATAAATGAAACATTATGATCTTTCTGATGACTAGTTTACATCTGGTAAAATAGTGCTGTCAAACTTAATAGCGACATAAACGCGAAAAGCACCTATTATCGCTCACGCTGTCTCACATGACTCGTGAGCCAGGCTTGACTGATCAATTCCTACTTTCTTCTTTGTGTGAGCAGCGTTCGCTCCTTTCTTGGAGCATTGCACGCCGTGGTGTGTGTGCACAAATTACGTGTCGGAAACTGGTGTTAAGAGTGCTAGTTGTAACCTAAAGAGAAAGCAGGAGGTTACAGCAAAACAAGAATTGTGCAGTGAAAACAAAGGTGAATTAAAAAAACCCTGCGGTTTACATAGTATTTAGTCGTAGGCGGAAGGAGTCTAGTGTTGGAGAGGAGACAACATGGAGTGGGAGGCTGTTCCAGACTGGTATAGTGCAGGGTAGGAAAGAAAATTTGTAAGGGTCATTCGACGGGCTCAGTGGAATATACCTCCACGGATGGAATCCTCGTGTTTGTCTGGTGGATAGGGTCAACCACCTGTGCCAGGGATCTCCCATTGTCGTATGCACTATTCTGTACATTGTATGCAGTCTCATATTACTGCGACGCACAGCAAGGGATTCCCAGCCAAGGTGGCTAACCATCTCGCTAACACTGCTGGTGTTATGCCAGCGGTTGCAGACATACCTTGCAGCACATCTCTGCACCATCTCCACTTTCTTGATATTATCAGATGTATGTGGGCTCCAAACCGTGGAGGCATATTCCAGGTGAGGTCGGACTAAAGATTGATATGCTTGGGTCTTGACAGCCTGCGATGAAATTTTCAAGTTTCTGTGCAGGAGGCCAAGAACGCTATTAGCTTTTGCTGTAACATTGTTGATGTGGGAGTTGAGTTTAGGATCGGAAGTAAGTGTTAGGCCAAGATATTTAACAGAATCTGTACTTTGGAGTGGCTGGTCATGAAGATTGTAAGATGAATTGATTTTAGATTTGCTTCTGCCGGTCCTCATGGTAAAACACTTGTCTGCATTAAACTGCATAAGCCAAGTCTTTCCCCAGGAGCCGACAGAATTTAGGTCAGATTGGAGTAGTTCGGTGTTTTTTTATATCTGATGGGCGGTAAATAACAAAGTCATCAGCGAATAAGCGGACTGTACTATTCAAGACCCGATCAGGGAGGTCATTTATATATATAAGAAAGAGTATGGGTCCCAGGACAGTCCCTTGGGGCACCCCCAAAAATACAGGAGCACTGTCAGAGGTAGCACCGTCCAGGACTACTCTCTGGGATCTAGAACAGAGAAAGTCTGTGATCCACTCAAGTGTATCCCCTCGGATGCCATACCAGTTGAGTTTGTAATTTAAACGTTTGTGTGGAACCTTGTCGAAAGCTTTGCAAAAGTCCATATTAAGCATGTCTGTTTGAGTTGTACTACTGGCCAGGTCCTGAAAGAGGGAAAGAAGCTGTGATTCGCAAGAATGATTTCGCCGAAAACCATGCTGAAGAGGAAATAGAATGTTCTGAATTTCGAGATGTTTCATCAAGTTACTTACAATAATATGTTCCATAATTTTTGATGTTATACATAGTTACTTGGCTTGTGCTTATCACCCTTTTTGAAAATTGGAGCCACATTAGCTTCTTTCCAGTCGTCCGGCACCTGTCCAGTTGGGAAATTTGGAAGATAATTTGTAGTATGGGGGCAATTTCATTACTAAGTTCCTTTAAGACCGTCGGAGGTATTGAATCGGGGCCTGGAGCTTTATGGGGTTTTAAGTTATCCAAAAGTTTTTTAAAGCCAGGAGTAGAAATTTCAATTTGGGGCATAGAAGGGAAGGAACTGGGTCCTTTGTCTGGCATGGATCCGATGGGTTCTTGAGTGAACACAGAGCTAAATTGATTGTTTTGAATTTTAGCTTTGTCAGAGGCATCGCTGAAAGTGTCTCCCTGGCTGCGCAATGGGGCAACACCCGCCGAGTCCTTTCGCATGTTTTTAATGAAGGACCAAAATTTCTTTTGTTTAAATTTTCTTTCAGAGTTGTTATCTTCTTTCGAATAGTCTATAATATTTTCTATATACTGCCAGTATGCCTGTCTCATTTCTTTTTGTAAACTGTGCCGAATAAGTTTTTTCGAAATCCTGGCAGATGGTTTGGCTAATTTCTTTGATTTTGTGTGAATTTTGTTTCTTTTCCGAATCATTTTCTTAATTTTTGGCGTGACCCAGGGAAGGTGGTGTTTACCATTGAGCTTTTTCAGTGGAATGTACTCGTCCATGCTTGATGTTAAAGTGGATTTGAATTTTGTCCAAAGGTCGTTAGCTGAATACCCTTGGTTGGCATTTTTTATGCTAGTATAGAGAGAATTTAGGTTTGATCTAATGCCATCCCAGTCTGCTTTTCTATACAGAAAGATGTTACGTTTTGGTTTTGAAATACGGCAAGGCTGGGTATCAATTTCTGCAAAAACAATTTCGTGATCAGATTTTCCAATACCGAGAAGAATTTCGATTTTCTGGTGGCTAGATTTGTTGTTCGTAAAAAGTAAGTCAAGAATTTTGTCTTCCCTGGTTGAGAGGTTACTGCCACTTGCTCCTTTAAGGAATGAGTCGTCAAAAACAGTCCTCACGTTCCCGGCACTGTCTTTCACAAACACTTCACCATCAAAGACCCACGTGTCGGCGATGAGTTTCTGTTTACGTCCAGTACGAGCCTTGTACGCCAGGTCAGCACGGGCCTTGCAGAAATCTTCGTTTATGTATACTTTGGCGTCCACACCCTTTGCACCTTTGAGCTTAGATCGCTTCAGAAACAATTTCTGACGCGCTCGATATGACGTGAATTTACCAAGCACTGGGCGAGGTTTTCCATCGTTTACAGATTGTCTTACCCTGTGAGAGCGGCTGATATCTTCGGGTTTAATTTCCGACCCCACAGCTTCACATAGCTGAACCACCAGTTTATCTGTGTCTTTCTCACTTTCAGGCCAGTTATTAGTTATACGTACACTATCTCTTCTGCTAATTGTTCCATTTCAATTATTCTGTTTTCTTGCTTTCGCACTATATTCATAAGTTCATTACACCTTGCATCCACTTTCTTGTTTTCCATCTCTAGTTTATTTATCTTTTCGCTCTGCTTTTCTATGTATTTTGAAACTGACTTCTCTATGAGGTCCCTGAAAATCAAATATATCATGTAACGACTGATCAGTCATCTGTATCAGCTGTACATAGCCGTAGAAATTTTGCACACACATCAGTCACACACACAAAAATAAAATCAAGTGTTTTTATACGTTTCCATAAATAAATCACATTCCCAGCGTATCCGCGAAATACTTAGTGATAAACTGTCATTGAAGCAATTTATTTACGTTGTTCAGAACAAAATTTAAAATTTCGCACTGCGATCCACGACCGTTTGTTGTTCAGTCGGCCATATTGTCATGACATAATACCCACTTGATTGTCGAGCAGCCCACAATGGCTACGAACACGGTCAAACTACTCTACAACTAATATAGTCTGAACACTGGACTGCCAATTGACGTCAGTGTTCATCCTATAATTAATACCGACAATTAAGTTGAAGTCTCATAGCTGGTATAGTAACGTAATACTGTGCTGGTTCAGATCAAAATGTTTTTAACGACATAATACCCAGACACCTCCCTTTTTTTAAAGGAGTATTCTTCATCACAAAATTCAAAGAAAAATATGTTATAGAATACATTGAAATGTTCATGAAAAAATGTACAGTGTTTTTTAAATCTAATTGAGCATTATATAAACCTTCAAACTGTTTGTTAACATCACTCAAAAATAAGTTTTTTATTTTGATTCCGAGTTATGCGATATAACAAAGAAAAACATTCTGAATTTGAATGTAAAATGTATAAGTTGTTGCGTTGTTCTCAAATAGTGAGTTGCCTATATACACCCTAACAACAAAAGTTTAGCTCAGCCTGTCACATGACGAGATCAGCGCCGTCGTTCAGTTGTTAATAAAATTAGGGGGTGTGCTACCATACTTGTGCCGCTTAGTTTTTTTTAAATTTCAGTCTGTGAGTGAAATGTATTTTTTATCGGATTGAGCAAAGTGGCATGCCATTCACACTTTTATATTTCGCCGCTATGAAGCACTTACAGCGTCTGTGTATTTTATTATTGCACTGTGACCTCACTATTAATTGTATGGGGTGAACATGTCTAAGAACGTGTCATTTATTTTGGTGCAGAGGGGAAATCTCATTCCACTGCTTCTAGCCGGTGATTGGTCGAGGGGACATAATCAACAAGTCTATTAAGCTTAGCTGGAACCTCAGTAGAACCATTCTCGTCTGACAGGGCACACTCTGAATAGAGCGGCAAAATATATCTCTTCACTTGTTTTTAAATTACTTACCTTTTGTGATGTCTACAATAAGTTTAGCATTGGTGGTGATTTTAGTGGTCGCACAAATATCAGATCCGATCGCTGCGCAAGTTACGTATAGTGAGTAACTGTATAGATTGTTTATAACTATAGCCATACACTGACTGTTCACTGATTAAAGCACATTGCCTCGTCTGTTTCCTACGACCATAGTACCTCAAAGGTCCATGGTGGTAAGAGGTGCACTGGGCCAGGTTAGCTTACATGGTGTCCAGGTGTAGCGTGACGGACGATTCTGTCAGAATCTCACTCACTCACTCACTCACTCACTCACTCACTCACTCACTCACTCACTCACTCACTCACTCACTCACTCACTCACGCACTCACTCACTCACGCACTCACTAAAGCAACCACTCACTCACGCACTCACTCACTTACTCACTCACTCACTCACTCACTCACTCACTCACTCACTCACTCACTCACTCACTCACTCACTCACTCACTCACTCACTCACTCACTCACTCACTCACTCACTCACTCACTCACTCACTCACTCACTCACTCACTCACTCACTCACTCACTCACTCACTCACTCACCCACTCACTTACTCACTCACTCACTCACTCACTCACTCACTCACTCACTCACTCACTCACTCACTCAAGCAACCACTCAAGCAACCACTCACTCACTCAACAACTAAATCACTCACTCAAGCAACCACTCACTCACTCACTCACTCACTCACTCACTCACTCACTCACTCACTCACTCACTCACTCACTCACCCACTCACTCACTCACTCACTCAAGCAACCACTCACTCACTCACTCACTCACTCACTCACTCACTCACTCACTCACTCACTCACTCACTCACTCACTCACTCACTCACTCACTCACTCACTCACTCACTCACTCACTCACTCACTCACTCACTCACTCACTCACTCACCCACCCACTCACTCACTCACTCACTCACTCACCCACCCACTCACTCACTCACTCACTCACTCACCCACTCACTCACCCACCCACTCACTCACTCACCCACCCACCCACCCACCCACTTACTCACTCACTCACTCACACACTCACTCACTCACTCACTCACTCACTCGCAAAGAATTGAACTTTCACGGAGATATATTTGATGATTATAATTTTTATTTTATTTCAGAATGTCGCTTGGTTCAAGAATCGAGACGTATAGTTGCAGGGTGTTGGCTTAGAATAAGCAGCTGTGCTGGTGATTGTGGTTACTATTTCTACGGTGGAGTTCGTGGTGGAGCACCTATCCATCAGCTTCCCAACAAGTGCTGTAAGCCAGTGTCTGAAACAACACGAAAGCGTGAATTTTGCTGGGGTAAGTACTCCTACACCACCTCATATTATCCATGGTGTTTTTCGAATGGTAGAACAGATATTTAATTAGCATATAATCAAAAATGAATTATTCTATTTTCACCTATCTGCTATATACAGTAATTCGGTGATGTGATACAAATACATATATAAATTATTTAAATGCTTGGTAATCTTGAAAAATATACAAAATAATAACAATTATACCACTTTAAATAAAATATATATTTCAATGCTTCAATGCTCCTTAGCTCCAGAAATAGTATAATCTATGAATTTGTTACGTCGGCTCCAAATATTTTTTTTCAGTCTGGTGTGTAATCTTCATCGTCTATCAATACAACTATTATGTTGTCTTATTATTATAAAGAGATCAGGACCACATATCACAACTCCAGTGATGTGTCCGGTCTTAAAATACACTTCTTACTAATCTCCTTGATTTTTTTCCAGCTATAGGAGAATGGATCGAGTATCATGAAACCTTGCACTGTGGATGTGTGTGATATTTTAGGAATAACTAAGATGACAAAGATCCCAGACTCTTTCACGGAAAAAAACAGACCAGCTAATCGTCCTCTTGTTAATATTAAAGGGTATATGTGCCACTCAGCGAGTTCACAGCTATGAGTAGACATTGAATTGAATGTTATGCATACTGCATCACCTTAGATATGAAAGGGAGTATCTGCCACTTTACGAAATGGCAGATACACCCTTTCATATCCAAAGGGACGTTACATGTTACAAATTTCTCCAGACTATCATTCCCAATGAAACATTGTTTTAAACATAACTCTAACACAACAGTAAATAAATAGTGCATGGAATAAACCGTAGTCATGTGAATTATGAAGTTGCTACATCTCAGCTACGGCCAAAAACAAATTACGGCTATTCACTTTCGTACATTCTGCTACTTCTTTGTAGAATGATTTTCCTCTCGACGTACTATGCGACATGCGACAAGTCAGCTGTCATTTTTTGCCGAAAAATAGTAAAAACACACCTTATCAAACCTTACTTACCACTTGATTCTGATAATCTACAGATAGTGACGTGACAATCTCTTTACACACCTTATCACACTACTACATCAATCTGATCACCCACCTATCGTCACATACTCTTTTTCTGAAAACGGACTTGATATTGAACACCGATTTGATCCCAAAGCCTCATTGAGTCTCAATCTGCTTGAGATATATTTGCGCCATGGAACTTATTATATATAACATTTTGTATAATATATACATTATATTAAGGATTTTGTTAGGTGTTTTTTTCGAAAGCAAAATCTATTGTATTTGAAAATTGAATATTTAAGAAAATAAATATTATTTCACAGCTAAATGTTATTTAGTGTTGGTTGTGTTGGTATATAGCCTAGTGTTGGTGTTATGACGTAAATTGGTTGACATGACGAGCCGATGGTCGGTCACTCACAGCCAAATGTTATTAGTGTTGGTTGTGTTGGTATATAGCCTAGTGTTGGTGTTATGGTGTAAATTGGTTGACAGACAAAATGAAATGAAATGAATCGGGCTTTAGGCCACCTTTGTGCACATATAGGCTAAACTGGGCCAGGAGAATCTCCTGAGGCTGGTGAGATGATTGAGATGACACTGTCCTCCGGACACAGGATTCGAAATTCGAGCCCTGGCGGTCTGAGGCTGAGCACGCTACCTCTCGGTCACGGAGGCTCCCCACAATACTGACTTTCACACGTGGATGGGGAAGAAACATTTTTTGTTTCTTTCAAACCGCCGAGACCGGGAACCGAACCCCGGACTCTGGCGTGAAAGGCAGCAGTGCTAATCACTACCCTAGGGCCCCCGCCCTGGTTGACAGACGAGCCGATGGTCGGTCACTCACAGCTAATTGCTTAATGCTGGGCACCGTCCATGAGATAAGATACAATTTATTTATAGTCGCATAAGTATATACGATGAAAACCATTAGCTAACAATAGCTAGTTCAGCGACTTGTGATAAAAACATGATAGAACAGTATTATTTAAAACAGGCAGTTTGGCTGACAAGGTTTTACAGATACCGGGAGCTATGAGTAAAATTATATAAATGTTGTTAGGTGATACAAGAAAAAAGACAGCACCTTCGTAGTAAATAGCAATATGTAAAGCTAAGAAGATATGAAAAGTCGTAAGGTTATACTAAAAATAGACACAACTATTACATATAGGCTTAGTTTATACGTGCACACACACGAGAAATACAGACACACTTCTGTTGGAAAAAGCTATTCCTAGGGTCGTCACATAATTTCTAAGAATTCCTATACATTTCTGCTGTATGATTAGATCCTGAAGTTATGGTGGCAAAAGATTATTTACAATTTTGGAGGGTCTTAGTGGCTATTTGTTGTCGTCGTCCATCTTCCAGGGAAGGTAAACTGGTCTGACACAACAAAGATCTGTAGTCGGAATTATAATCGTTTGTGACATATCGCAAAGCCCTTTCTTGAATTGTTTTCTAAATTCTTAGTGTTTGATAATGAGCAATGTTGGCATGTTGATGGGCAGTACTGGAAATCCATGACGTTAGTCCAACATTAAAACGTCCTTAATAGTCACAGACAAGACGATCCAATTGTTTCTTATCTGGCAAAGAAAAAAATTTAAAAAAAAATACGGATGAAGGACCAAGTAATACCGCCATGCCATATACTGATCAGAAAGGAAATGTATTTATGTGTGCGAGTTCTGATTAATTTTTCATCTGTGGACACGCAGCTACACCCCCCATATATCGTTGGGTGGTACGCTAGAGGGACGTGGCGTAATGGCTAGAACGCCTCGCCAGTCATGCATGATTCCCGGTTTCGAGCCCACTGTTCCCGTGTGGGGTTTTCAGAGAAACAGCATTGTTTCCAGTGTTTCATCTAGGATTCAGAAGGGACATGGCGCCACCAATCATTGGGGGCACCTTATCATGCCTGCCGGGCACCCAGTTGACACGGTTGGGCATTTCCAACACCTCCCCCCCCCCCTTTCCTCCCCAATTAAGGGTACAAACAGCCTATGTAGACATCGCCAGTTATTACCACTATGTACACAAGTCGTTATCAGGTATTGGGTCATAGGTGTGAATGGAGACATCAGTGCTCGGGGTGTTTTCCACTGTGACAATGGTCTGGGTGGATTAAATATGACGTAACAATAGTTCAATGAGGCACTTCATTGTCTGAATATTAGAAGGGCAACATGGCGCACCTGAAGGGCAACATGGCGCACAAGAAGGGCAACATGGCGCACATGAAGGCAACATGGCGCTCACAAAAGGCAACATGGATCTGCGCCATGTTAGAAATGGCTAGATGAAACACTGGTTTCTCCCTTCTCATTGTGACTAGGCGATCTCGTCGAGTTAAGGTTGAGACCAGTGTATCCACGTTAAATTTGCGCAGGGCCACGCGCTGCGCGCTCCTCACACAGAGTGACGTAAGCGACCCAGCTGACCCGCTTACAGCCCCATCGCCGTACTGAAAAGACAGACACCCGTCATTTTATACTACTAGGAGCGCGCAGCGCGATGGTTGACGCGAGAAGATATGCATATGGCACTGCTTTTTCGTCGATAAAGGCTCAGATCGGTACGCGTCACCAGATACAGGCCGAGCCGAAGACAAGTACCGATCTGAGCCTTTATCGACCAAAAAGCAGTGCCATATGCATTTTATCGTACGACCACCCACATGTTCAACTACAATTCGTCAGTATAACCATGATAACGTAAATAATTCGCAACCGGGGAACGATTTGTTGACAAGTTTTGGTCGATACAGGAAGTTATCAGTACAAGTCTCCTGGTCGATAACACCTGTGGGAGTACGATAATATGCACTAGTTCTGGTGTAAACCTATTAGTGCCTCCCTCTTTTCACCTGGCGAGGTAGATAATTGTACAAAGCATTGGCAATGTAAGTCCGCGAGACAAGAAACCAAGGCTGCTGATCCATATAGAAACAGCCGTTTGAGCGACCAGCCACCAGAGGAAAGGGCAAGGACTGATTTCTGAGCAGTGTGTTTGAAACCACCATCATTGAACCTTCATCTTTAGCCAACCATCCTTGTCCGCCGTGCCATCACCCAAGCTAGCAATGTATTGATAAAGACCTCATTGCTTAAGACCAGATCCGCCTCCAGCAGTGTTATGATATAAAGCTCACTGCTTTGATATGTCGCACAAAACGGCTCCTCTCAGTTCTCTGTGGGAACAGCAGTTCAACCGATATCCGTCAACCTTCAACCGTCATCCGTGTTTATGCGGCAGCCTGGATTGCAGCCAGCAATTTATCCAGAATTGTATTTGAGTTCGATCGTTTTAAAGCGCTGAATTAATTTGTAAAAAACATCGCAGCTGAAAGGGTTTTTTCAATTCGAAATCATCATAAATGTCTTAGGTATCTCTTTCTAATTCATTTGAATACCTGTGTTAAGGGTTTCCGGCCATTAGAAATATGTTGATTCCTAGAGCGCAGGGATCGATTTTAGACATCAGAATCTGACATCTACAGACGTCAGATTCTGACGATTAAAATCGATTCCCGTACCGAAAGGGTTAATCGCAATTGGTCATGTGTATGTTGTTGACGGCAAACATCCATTTTTTTGTTTATTTGTTCATTTGTTTGTTCATTCATTCGGTTATTTACTGTCTTGATCGTTCATTCTTTCATCTGTTCATTTATTTATCCCTCCGTCAGTCCGTCTGGTCATGCATGTGTTCATATATACATTATTGCATTTGCCCACCCATTCGCTCGTTTGTTCACTCACTCATTCATTTATTCATTTATTCATTCATTCATTCATTCATTCACTCATTCATTCACTCATTTATTCATTCAATTATTCATTCACTCATTCATTCAATCGTTCGGGGTTTTTTATTGTAAGATCGTTCGTTCATTCGTTAGCTCGTTTGCTCGTTCATTTACTCAAGCGATACTCGGGGCGTGATGGTAGTAAAATATGCCACATTTGACCTGTGGTCTACAGCAGCGAACATAGGTCAGCGACAGGTTATATTGTTATGTATTGACAGTGTCGCCCAAGCCAAACAAACTAGAGTAGCGAACATAGGTCAGCGACAAGTTATCTAGTGATGTTGACAAACTCACCCAAGCCAAGCAAATTTATACAATACACTATTATAACGTCCTTAGTACTAAATCAGAGGAGTCATTCAACCCAATCTAACTTACACAATATATTATTATAAACTTCATTAGCACAGTATCACAGGAGTCACTCATGCCAAGCATCTAGACAGAGTCACTCAACCGAAGCTGACTTGCCCAATACACTATTTTAACGACATCGGAATCATTCAAATTATATTCTGTGAAACACAGTGACGTCACCGGAAATCGTTTTGAATGGGAACTCGGTGAAAACAAAGTTATATAAGACCACCTCCCCTATACTTCATTTGTTAGCTAGCTCGGTGACAACAATGGAGGTCAAGGCTATTGAGTTTCACAGAATTAGATGTTTAGTACCCTGCCGAGCTCCATCATTGTACAAATCCAAAGTGGCTTCATTTTTTAACTTTTTTCCGAAATTTGCATTAATCACTTTGCTTTATCTGCTGGGATGATGCATTCTCTAACTGATTAAAAATGAAATGAAATGAATCGGACGTTAGGCCACTTTTGTGCACATACAGGCTAAATTGGGACAGGAGAACCTCCTGAGGATGGTGAGATGAGTGAGATGACACTGCCCTCCAGAAACAGGATTCGAAATTCAAACCTTGGATGTCTGAGGCCGAGCACGCTACTTCTCGGTCACAGAGGCTCCCCACATGATTGAACATAATGATAAATCATATATTTCTGGTCCTGCAATGCTATCTGTGATATTAGTAAAATAAAAGTAAACCATTCTTAACGATTTTAAACCGTGTTTACCCCCTCAGCATGTTAGGGCGGTCTGAGGCCGAGCTCGCTACCTCTTGGTCACTGAGGTTCCCCACAATTTTAAATCTTTACGAGTGCGCCAGTTTTTTTAAACTTGAATGCCAGAGCGGAGTTAGAACCCGTGATCTCCGACTTTCCAAGCAGGCAGTTTCAATCTACTGCACCAGGGCCCCCTGCATGCACGATATGTCAGTTCAATGCTGGACCGATATCGCAAGCAGTGGCCTGGTATTAAACCAGTTCACCCTCTTGTTAATAAATTATTTCCCTAGAGAAGTAGGGTGTCTTTGGTACATTAAAGTCTCTTACACACTAGTGTCTGTGATAAATGTGCTTACAGGGGAGATAACTTACCACATATAATAAACTTATCTTTTATAAATGGATACAAATTACAATTCCACAGACTCAGACTTATTTATTTGACAGAAAATGCCCTTAGTGCACAATTTACAGCAAAAAAAGCAAACAGTCAGGAGACCTCACTATGGCATACGTGTGCCGCTGGCGAATCACACTCGAATCAAACGCCTTACTATGGTTTAAAAGTCAAATTCTGTCCAATTTCAGAGCGTCAAATATCCGACACGTTGAAAATAAATAAATAAAAATTATTAACTATGTCAATTCCAAACTGTGATTGATTATAAAACGTTACGTAAATTAATTCCGCTTAGTCGTCTATCACGTTAAGTGTACTGTGTACCACATCAAACACGGGGCATTCACCCAATGCTGTTTCAAGGTTGGCCCACCGTCTCCGACGCTGGCCCAACATTGAAACAGCATTGGGTGAATGACCCGTGTTAGCCCCAGTCTCTGAAACAGGTTTCAGCCACAGATTGACCCCGTACAAAATCGTGGGACATTTCTTCGGGCGGTCATATGTAAGTCGTGCTCTCCAATAATCAGTTCGGAAATATTTTCTTTTAGAATCAGTAACATTTTACTTACATGTCCGCATGCTCAGGTCACAGCCCGCACATTCAATAAAAAGTAATGGAGATTTTTTGGACATTGGGGTCGATATCGCTCTCAGTCACTGCCATGTTGAATTTTTCGGGTAAAACTAATACAGCAATCCACGGCCTCGGAGAGGACGACACGTCCAGCCCCGTGTTTGTGGTGGGGTGGTTCTACCCAGTAGACGCATGACGTTCACTCGATGCTGGCTAGGATGTGAATAAATCGTCTGCGACACTGGCCCAACAATATAACAACATGTTTAATGGATATTATTTCCTCTTCGTGTACCGTACTTTAACACTATACGCCAGTGAACACGGGACTCGCGCCAAAATTGCTTTAATGTTTGCTCAGCTCTACAGACGATGGGCCAACATTAAACCAACATTGGTTTAATGCCTTGTGTCTACTGGGAATTGTGGTTGAATGCTGGAACATCATTTGTGACGCTGGCCCGCCATTAAAACAACATTTAGTAACATCCCCTGTTTGCCAAGACCTCCTTCAGTCCCAGCAAACTCGAGGGTTAAACCAATGTTGGTTTAACGTTGGCCTAACGTCGAAGACGGTGGGCCATCGTTAAGCCAACATTGGTTAAACGCCTCGTGATTGCTGAGGCGTTCGTCACATCTTGCAAAACAACCATTTACTTTTCATATTTCCTTGTATTTATATGTCCTTGTATTGATAGTTCCTTCTTTTGCCAGCCATTGATTGGACAGCCATATTTCCCTTAATTAGTATATAAGACCTGTATTATATCAGAGTTAGTATGACTTGAAGATACTATATTGTGACTACGAGGAGCTGTTTCTCAACACAACACATTTCAGACTTCAGTTACATCTCACTTCCACATCTTCGCTCAACTACTACCATGTCTAAGCTGATTGTGGCATCACTGGTGGTGATTATGACGACATTGATTTCAGGAAAATCTGCAACAGGTGTAGTACCTCAGGAAGCGAGTAAGTGTTATATGAGTGGCTCGGAATTAAATCAACCCTTACAGCGCGGGGATCGACTTTAGACGTCAGAATCTGGGAGATCTGGTAAATCTAGCTTAACCCTTTAAGCGCTGAAATACGATATGCAAACCATAGGGACCAAAGGGTTTTTCAATTTGAAATCATCATAAATGTCTTGGTTAGCTCTTTCTGCTTCATTTCAATATGTATGTTATGGGTCTACGGTCATTAAAAATATTTTTACCCTTACAGCGCGGGGATAGTTTTTAGTCGTCAGAATCTGACGTCTATAGACGTCAGATTCCGACGTCTAGAGTATATACACTCGCGCTGTATGGTTTAAATGACCCCCTAGCAGTGACCGAGAAAAAAATGGGAACCATTCACAAGTATAAGTGATATATGTATGTGATATCCATGCAAACATGGGGCGTTGACCAAATGTTGGCTTAACGTTGGCCAACCGTCTGCCGTGCTGGCCTAACGTCAACCCGACATTGGGTGAACGCCTTGTGTTTGCTCAGATGTCTTTGCCCTTGGTGCAATGGTTAAAGCTGCCTGCTTGGCAAGTCGGAAATCGCTGGTTCGAACCCCACTCTAGCCTTCAAGTTTTAAAGAAACAAAATATTTCTTCCCTGTTCACTCGTAATGATTCAATATTATTGGGAGCCTTCGTGACCGAGAGGGAGCGTGCTCGGCCTCAGACCGCCAGGGTTCGAATTTCGAGACCTGTGTCTGGAGGGCTGTGTCATCTCTTTCATATCACCATCCTCAAGAGGTTCTCCTGGCCCAGTTTATTCTAAATGTGCACACAGGTGGCCTGAACCCCATTCATTTCATTTCAAGTATTTGCCTCTGAAGTGTTCGTGAAAATGTTACAGTGGCGCGTGGCGCGTAGTAGAAGTAGTAAAGGTTTAACTTTTGGCTCTGTTTTAAGGGTTTCACTGGGCAATTGGATAGTGGTCGCGCGTCGACACACTGTTTTCAACCTTATTAACTCGACGAGGTCGTCATCAAGGGGATCATGTAGTTACAGTGTATGAATCGACTCTATTGACGTCAGAATCTGACGTCTACAGATCTCCACACTGTAAAAGTAAAAATATTTAGAATGACCGTATACCTTTAATATATGTATTCAAATGAAGCAGAAAAAGGTAACTGCATGAGACATTTATAATGATTTCAAATTGAAAAAAAACCTTTGGTTTCAATGGTTTTGTTTTTATAAAAGTATTTCAGCGCTTTGAAGTGTTAAAAGGGAGAAACAAGGATATTACTCAGAAAAAACAACGTAGAGTCAGCGGGACGTGAACTCCTGCTTGACAGTCAGGTGCTCTACCAATGCGCTACGTCTCATCTCTAGATAAAGATGACTTAAAGGGGGAGGGGGTAAATTAAAAACAATTGCCATATATTGTTAAGCAGTTTCCTGCACTTTTTCATGAAATTTTGTCCTAAAACCCTCTGTGTGGGAAATTTAAAAGATGCCAACTTATGCTATGGGGCATCATGAGAGCTGGAAGTGTTTTTCTATGTAAATATTGAAACATGTATCTCAATATAATATAATATTCTATAATATAATCATACACTTATCATTTCACTCGTATTTTCCAAGTTAAGCTTATTGCAATTTGGAGCAGATGAATAAAGAGATGGTTCCAGGATGTTGGAGAGAAGTGAACGTCTGCAAGGGATACTGTGGTAGCAGCTACAATAAAGGTTAAATGGAATGCCCCAGTCCTACCCTCTCCACACCCCATGCTGTGAACCTGACTCACTCAGAAATCCTGGATGGTTTTGGTGCCAAGGTAACAATTTGACATTCCATGTACTCGCATTCATGTCAAATTATATCAACCCTTAAATCGCTAATATTTCAACCCTTAAAGCACTGAAATAATTTCGTATAAGCCATGGAAACCAAAGGGTTGTCTTGGCTAGATATTTCTGATTCATTTGAATATCTATATTACGGGTCTATAGCCATTAGAAATATGTTTACTCTTACAGTGCGGGGATCGACTTTAGTCGTCAGATTCTGACATCTACAGACATGATGATTTCAAATTGAAATTAAGCCTTTGGTCTCCATTGTTTTTACAAAAATAATTCAGCGTTGTAAGGATTAAACACGATTATAAGCGAGTTTAGTAGTGAAAGGGTTAACACTATTTGAATTAATATTATGGTCATAATAAAATAAGCATGTTAATAATAATCGACCTTTTTGTAATTATTAAATTCATCATTTTGTAATTCAATAATTAATTATTAATTATTAATTCATCGTCATAATAAATAATCATGCTAAAAATAAATATTCATTCTGTAACTTAGTTAATAAACACATCAATTTGTAATTCATTGTTAGTTATTAATTATTAATTTATCATTTATATGATTGATCATTTTGTTTCAGCTATAACGGAATGGGTGAGATATGCCCCAGTTGACGCATGTGCATGTACTGTTTAGCTTTTTGAGGACCAGAAAGATCGCATCCTGGAGAAAAAAAATCAACTAAAAGATAGGTTTCTTCAGAATAAATAGTTGTGAAATACGTCATGGCTTTGTATTATGTATGGACTTGCATTGTCATTTGTCGGTGGTACTAAGTATATCCTGATATATATACAGGGGTTTTTACTACTGGACTAAAACATAATCTAGTATTTTATTGATATAATTCTGTATAGAAGCCTTTGATTTTTACTGAGCGGTGAAGAACCCCCGTGTACAAATACCAGTGCAATGTTCTCTTTTAACCAAATGCAAGCTGTTGAGTTAAGAAACGGGATATTCTAGCGTGTCCGCGAAAATCATAGCATATTGCTATGTATTCACGATATTTTCATTTAAATGGAAGAAAATTAAAACTTTTCCCACATAAAAGTGTTATATTATTTTGAGGGAAGGAAATAATATGTATGTGAGATAACTTTGAATATAATATAACATTGACCCCAAGTAACGTTGGATATAATATAACAGTAATATTTATCATAATTTACATATGCAGTTAATTGCAGTAATTACAGAAATTAATATTTTTCACCCAGCTGCAAATAATAACCCTTTCGAGCCTGAATTTACCATTGTCATCTCATTCACTACAGCCGTGAATTGCTGTCGCAATTCTCGACTTGTAGTGGATGAAGATGATTTGAAGTAGTTGAAAAGAAAATTGCAATGTTTTGGTAAACCAGTTTCATGGAAACTTTCATTCTAGAACCCTTAGTTGTAGGAAAATTAGGTCTGTTTTCAAGGATGTAAAATGATGGTTTAATGCATCGTGAGGGCTTAAAGGGTTAAGAGAAGAAAAGTCACGAATCCTTCATCAAAAAAAGGGTTTTCATTAAAAAAGAAACTCTTACACTAGATATTTAACATAATTCAAGGAAGTAATTTTTGTCCGTTTTGATGCGGTTAATGCAGCAGCAATATAAGCCATATCAATTTATTGCCGCTCAAACAATACAAGGAAATTAATGTGTTTAAAAAATCCACCTTTAAAAATTATGCTGAAAATAAACTTTCATTTATTAGCGCTGTATGATCCATAGTGTGCAATTGATGCATCAAATATCAAAATAAAACTCTCTTTTATACCCTAAATACATTGTTTTTCGACACTGAACTGTGGAATATGTTTCTTATTGTTATTTATTCATTATATTAGTTGTCTGTACCACAATATAGATATATAATTCCCATGATTTCAATTTTGTTACCATTTTTTCTAATATTAATTTACAGCTCTTTTCATTTGAAAAAATGGCAAATAGGGGTGTGTGACACCCCTACACGCCCCATGGAACCGCCCCTGTGATTGATTAAAAGGGCTAACATCATTAAGAAACATTTTTGTAGATATTTTTTGTGATTTTTAACATCTTTTAAACAATTACTCTATTTTTTTTAAATAAGGGGGGATAAAAAATGCCTCGAACGGAGCCCTTGCGCTACAGCTACAAAGGTAATTCATCTCCCGATATGGATTAGTATACCTTTGGGTAGTTCTGTACCCAATTTGGTGCTTTATCACAATATGAACGATGTTATCAAGTTTAGGTCATTTATTGTAATGATTTGTCGAAAAAGGGGGTGTGAACCGCTAACGGCCCACGGGTCCGCCCTTGGTTGTTTACATAAATTTAAGACGTTACGAGTGACAGTCACTCCATTTCAATCCAGTATAAAAAACGGAATGGTAAATAATTATAGACTACTAGTATAAATTGTTTGATTATTAGGTGGTTAATATGAAGAATAAATTTGCTGCCTGAATATTACATTGTCAGCTTATTTATTACGCCTGTGACATCGTAACATGCATATATTGACGAGTAAGTGGTGATTACATATAATTACAATTAGGCGAACCGAGCTAAAAGAACTGTATTTTTCTCACCTCATCTGAAAACCCCTCATTATACCAGTACATAACAGACAAGGCCCGTGATGGAATATCGCTTATTTAGTTCATGTGAGCGTCATTTTCGCGCCTGGTATGTAAAGAGTTAACATATTTGATGATGGCACTCCGACCTCATTATTTATTATCTGTGGTCAACATTTCTGAGAACGGGCCACTTATTTTAGGACAGAGAGGAATTCTCATTCCACTGTTTTCAGTCTGTGATTGGACAATGCTACAGAATCAACAAGTCTATTAAACTTAGTCAGAGCCTCCTCAGAACCATTCGTGCCACTCTGAATAGAAAAATATATCTCGTTATCTGCCTGAGATTACATTTCACTACAACAAGTCTTATCTGAGCGTCAAAATATATCTCCTCTAAACACACTTAAATGAAAAATGGATCACAACCTGCATGTAATTAATGAATTGATTTTCAACGCCTCCGAGCTCCTTTAGGAGGTCAATAATTGATTAATTGAATATGATGCTAATATGTATGATTTTGTCACCTGCAGCACTAACAGACGCCAATAATTTAATTTAATTTTTGCCAGTATATCTATAATTCGAATATATTATTATGATCTCAGAAAAAATTATTGAAAAGATTTAAACGTCTTAAAAGCCGCGTCAAATTGTATATATTGTGATATATTACATCTAACTAGTATATTGTTTCACCGCTCGTTTTCAGTGGACCGTGCGGTGGCCTGGATGAGATATGTCATGTTATCAAAGTCACTCAACCTAACTAAATGTATACAATACACAACTATAACGCCGTCGAAATGATAGAGTTTTGACTTTAACAGTTTATTTTATGCGCAGTTAGACAGAACAAATAAATGTATCATTTATTATTCTAACCAAATTAACATCAACTTGCGCAAACATCAGTGTAGAGGTCATAGTCGGCTTTGTCCAGCAATAAAGATTTTACCAAACCTGGATCTGAGAATGTTTATGAGCTGGCTGATGAATCAGTTTTCTGAGGTCGCTTAGAAAATAAATAAATAAATAAATAAATAATTAAATAAATAAATAAATAAATAAATAAATAAATAAATAAATAAATAAATAAATAAATAAATAAATAAATAAATAAATAAATAAATAAATAAATAAATAAATAAATAAATAAATAAATAAATAAATAAATAAATAAATAAATAAATAAATAAATAAATAAATAAATAAATAGAGTGAGTGAGTGAGTGAGTGAGTGAGTGAGTGAGTGACTGAACTGGGAGATTGGGTGATTATAGGATGGTAGCCTCAATCAGAGGTCAATCCTTCAAGTATTATACTGCCTTCTGGATGCATACACCTAAGTACAGTCTAAGGATAATTTAATGAACAGCTTAATATGATGATAAACCCAATAACAAAAAATTTTAAGCCGACAGGTTTTAAGTGCTAAATTTCTAATGATGTATTTGATTTGATGTATTGCATGTCAACGAGCACAAGGCTGATCCAATGTCGTGTTAAGGGTAGGCCAGCGTCGCAGACGATGGTCCAACGTATTATGTTTACCTGTATGGTATATTTCCTGCCCGGGGTATTTCTCGTTCTGACATTGCCGCCTTCCTATTGGCTGGCTTGTTCTAGTGGGGGTCATGTGTTCATGGTTAGGTGACCATGTCAGGTTGAGTCGCTCATCTTGCCAGCTCACCCTGCGTCATAGCCGTGAAAGAGCCCGCACGCTAACGGTGTGCGCTGTGGATTGCAATATTCGTTTTACTTGGAAAATCAACGTTTTGCAACATAGCGGTAACTTAGAGCGATCTCAACCCCAACGTAAGAAAAATGCTCATATATTTTCAACGAATTTCGTTGAATGAGCTGAACATGCGATGTAACATGTGAAATGTTGCTCATTCTAATAAACTTATTTTCCAACTGATTAATCAACGTCAAGTGTAAGATATGAGCGTCCAAAGAAAACTCCCACGTTTTTGATCGGGCCCAATCTGTGGCTGTAACCTTCAGTGTTAAATTATGTTTCAGCCACGCTGGGGCTTAGACCTGAAACTTTGAGCCCGTTTTGGGCCATCATCGCAGACGGTGGGATAACGTTGAACCAACACTCGCTGGTGCTTACAGGTGATTTAGTGCCGTGGGGAGCCTCCGTGACTGAGCAGTAGCTTGTTCTGTCTCAGCCCTCGTGGGCCCGAATTTTCGAATCACGTGTCTGGAGGCAGTTTCATCTGATTCATCTCACCATCCATAAGTTTCCCAAGCCCAGTTTAGCCTGTATGTGCAAAAAAGTGGCCTAAAGTCCCATTTATTGCTTCGTTCATTCATTCAATCATTCATGTACCCTCCTAGAAAACACGACACATTGAACCAATGTTGACACACCGTTTATACAACCTTAATTATTCCAGCACGGGGATGGTCTTTAGTCGTCGGAATCTGACGTCTGTAGACGTCAGATTGTGACGTATAAAGACTCCCCGCTCTGAAAGAATTAAAATATGCATAATCGTCGTAGATAAAAATGAAATGAATCGGGCTTTAGGCCACCTTTGTGCACATATAGGCTAAACTGGGCCAGGAGAACCTCCTGAGGATGGTGAGATGATTGAGATGACACTGTCCTCCAGACACAGGATTCGAAATTCGAGCCCTGGCGGTCTGAGGCCGAGCACGCTACCTCTCGGTCACGGAGGCTCCCCACAATACTAACTTTCACACGTGGATGGGGAAGAAACAATTTTGTTTCTTTCAAACCGCCGAGACCGGGAACCGAACCCCGGACTCTGGCGTGAAAGGCAGCGGTGCTAACCACTACCCTAGGGCCCCCGCCCTCGTCGTAGATGCATGGCATAGGTATTCAAATGAAGCGGAAAGAGTTACTAAGACATTTATGATGATTTCAAATTGAAAAAAAACCTTTAATCTCCATGGATTTAACAAAAATAATTCAGCATTGTAAAGGTTAATACAGCATTGTTTAAATTTGTGTTGTGTGCTGAGCTGTGTTGTTCAGATCGTCTCTATCATTGTAGGGCTTATTACTGCAGATTTATCTGTTCACCAAATTATATAAAATGAAATGAATCGGGCTTTAGGCCACCTTTGTGCACATGTAGGCTTAACTGGGCCAGGAGAACCTCCTTAGGATGGTGAGATGAATGAGATGACACTGTCCTCCAGAAACAGGATTCGAAATTTGAGCCCTGGCAGTCTGAGGCCGAGCACGCTACCTCTTGGTCACGGAGGCTCCCCACAATACTGACTTTCACACGTGGACAGGGAAGAAACATTTTTTGTTTCTTTCAAACCGCCGTAACCGAGAACCGCACCCCGAACTGAGCCTTTGTTGAGTTAGTGTTGGCCACCGTCTGCTAAGTTGCCCCAATATCAACCCTAAAAACGCTGAATTTTTTATGAAAACCATGGAGACCAAAGGGGTTTTTTCAATTTGAAATCATCATAAATGTATTAGTTGACTCTTTCCGGTTCATTTGAATACCTGTGTTGTGGGTCTATAGCCATTAGAAATATTGTAATTCTTAATATTAAACCAACTCTGGTTCAACTTTGGCCAAATTGAATAAATTATACAAAACTATTTCAGCGCTTGAAGGGTTAAGGCCAGGCACGTACAGAGTATTTGATGACGATATAGACTATTTAATTTATTGGCCAGTACTTCCTTAATTAGCCATTTATTTTAGTACAGAGGGGATTTACGTTCCACGGCTTCAGGTCTCTGATTGGTCGAGAGGACATGATCAACATGTGTATAAACTCACCTTGAACCTCATTAGAATCAGTCGCGCCTGACAACAGCATACTCTGAACGTCATAATATATATCTTTGTTTCTTTGAGATTTCCTTTCCACGTTTGAGATGTCGGCGATACGATTAGCCTTTTTGGTGGTGGTTTTGGTGGCGATGGGAGCGGCACAATTACAGCCGCTACCTGTGGACTCGCTATTAAGTGAGAAGCTTTGTATATTTTTTATAAATACGGTTGTTTTTAATCTATTTCATTAACAGGTCAAATCGCAGTTATTAGGAACGAAATGTGTATTTGGTCTCTATTGAGACTGCCCTATAGAAAATCGATCACTGGTGAACGATCATTAACCCTTAAAGCCCTGAAGTAATTTGGAAAAAAAACCATCGCAATCAAAGGGTTTTTTTCAATTTGAAATCATCATAAATTTCTTAGTTAGCTTTTTCTGATTTATTTGAATACCTATGTTATGGGTCTACGACCATTAGAAATAGTTTTACTCTTACAGTGCGGGGATAGACTTTAATCGTCAGAATCTGACGTATACAGACGTCAGATTCTGACGACTAAAGTCTATCCCCGCACTGTAATGGTTAAATACTTAAAATATTATTTAAAAATCATTATGAACAGTCTCGAAAGAGTTAAACGAATGAAACTAGAATACCGTGACGCACAACTTTAAGTCGGTGAAAATTTAACTTTAAAAGGTTTAATACAAAATATTCTGTTGATTGACAAAACACTGTAGCTTCACCATAAATATACCGTATTGTAATCTAGGTCTGTAGCCAGAATGAGACACAGACGATTTAAACATTATCTAAATTTTTGCCATCTTAGACTTTTGTCCTCGTCTGTTTTCCCACGCTTGCTACGACCCTGGTACCAGGGGTGGCAGGACCCACACTGGACCAGTTTAGCTACATAGTCTCCAGATGTAGCGTGACAGATTCTGTCATCTAAATATTTAAATGACAACGCACTCGTATTTTCGCGGTGCACTAACGCGAGCGTGAATTTGCGAAAATGATCAAATACATTATTTTATGTAAATATTTTGAATTTGAAATAAAAAAATTAAATACACTATTTTATCATCATCAAAACATACCAGCGCGAAGTCCAACGTGATCACGAAGGACAGCGCGTAAAGTTCAAAACTGTTTTTTGCGTGGTTTTGCATAAATAATACAGGGATTCTATGTCTGCTCGCGCTGCCGTCGCGTGCATATTCGAGTTCGCATTGATGTGGTTTTTTTCTTATTATTTATAATAATTTATTGCCTTTCTCTCGTATTTATGCAACAGCTATCTGGTCTTTTTTATATTCACATTGAGATGGAAATTACCATGGCAATTCTCACGTGGAATCGTGGTGAGGATTCAAGTCAACCAGATTAATAAAAGTTAATTTTAAGAAACAGGCACGTCAAATACTTGTATTTTCTCCATTTCAGACTCATGCTATTTAACAACGAAGAACCAAGAGATATATCCCGGCTGTTGGAAAGTTGTGAACACTTGTTGGGGTACGTGTGGAGGGAGCTACCATGGAGGCTACATTTGGAACCAGCCAGGGTCATTTTCCCTCAAACGAAAATGTTGTACTCCTCAGTCTCTTCTCTCACCTCAATTTCATTATTGCGGAGGTAACGATTCTTTCTGACGCCCTACCAGCCTACCATTCAGTCATGCATTCACTCATTCATTCATTTATTCATGTATTCATTCATTCATTCACTTATTTATTCTTTATTCATTCATTCATTCATTCATTTATTCATTCATTCATTCATTCATTTATTCATTCATACTTTCATTCATTCATTCATTCATTCATTCATTCATTCATTCATTCATTCATTCTTTCATTCATTCATTCATTCATTCATTCATTCATTCATTCATTTATTCATTCATTCATTCATTCATTCATTCATTTATTTATTCATTCATTCATTCATTCATGCATACTTTTATTCATTCATTCATTTATTCATTTATTCATTCATCCATGCATTAATTCATTAATTGATTCATCATGCATTATTTTATTCATTCATCCATTCAATTATTTATTCATTCATTCATTCATCCATTCATTTATTAGTTTATTCATCCATTCATTGCTTCTTATTCCTCTGAATGCTGCAACAAAGACTGTAAACAATCATTTCCACTCACACCGTACACAATCATTTCCACTCACACAGTACACAATCATTTCCACTCACACCGTACACAATCATTTCCACTCACACCGTACACAATCATTTCCACTCACACCGTACACAATCATTCCCACTCACACCGTACACAATCATTTCCACTCACACCGTACACAATCATTTCCACTCACACCGTACACAATCATTTCCACTCACACCGTACACAATCATTTCCACTCACACCGTACACAATCATTTCCACTCACACCGTACACAATCATTTCCACTCACACCGTACACAATCATTTCCACTCACACCGTACACAATCATTTCCACTCACACCGTACACAATCATTTCCACTCACACCGTACACAATCATTTCCACTCACACTGTACACAATCATTTCCACTCACACCGTACACAATCATTTCCACTCACACCGTACACAATCATTTCCACTCACACCGTACACAATCATTTCCACTCACACCGTACACAATCATTTCCAATCACCCCGTACACAATCATTTCCACTCACACCGTACACAATCATTTCCAATCACACTATACACAATCATTTCCACTCACACCGTACACAATCATTTCCACTCACACCGTAAACAATCATTTCCACTCACACCGTACACAATCATTTCCACTCACACCGTACACAATCATTTCCACTCACACCGTACACAATCATTTCCACTCACACCGTACAGAATCATTTCCACTCACACCGTACACAATCATTTCCACTCACACTGTACACATTCATTTCCACTCACACCGTAAACAATCATTTCCACTCACACTGTACACATTCATTTCCACTCACACCGTGCACAATCATCTCCACTCACACCGTACACAATCATTTCCACTCACACCGTACACAATCATTTCCACTCACACCGTAAACAATCATTTCCACTCACACCGTACACAATCATTTCCACTCACACCGTACACAATCATTTCCACTCACACCGTACACAATCATTTCCACTCACACCGTACACATTCATTTCCACTCACACCGTAAACAATCATTTCCACTCACACTGTACACAATCATTTCCACTCACACCGTACACAATCATTTCCACTCACACGTACACAATCATTTCCACTCACACCGTACACATTTATTTCTACTCACACCGTAAACAATCATTTCCACTCACACTGTACACAATCATTTCCACTCACACCGTAAACAATCATTTCCACTCACACCGTACACAATCATTTCCACTCACACCGTACACAATCATCTCCACTCACACCGTACACAATCATTTCCACTCACACCGTACACAATCATTCCCACTCACACCGTAAACAATCATTTCCACTCACACTGTACACAATCATTTCCACTCACACCGTACACAATCATTTCCACTCACACCGTACACAATCATTTCCACTCACACCGTACACAATCATTTCCACTCACACCGTACACAATCATTCCCACTCACACCGTACACATTTTTTTGCACAAGTAATTTCGTTTTATATTTACAGTTTATTTGACTTCCTTCCTATTACCGGTATTATATTTTATTGGTTGTTTTTTTATTCAGACGCTGTTGCTATTATTGACTATAGATTTTTCAGCGTATATTTTGTCACCATTTTAATGTAGTACTATGTAACTTACATTGATATACGTCTTATGGTAGAATTGAAATTGTCAACAAAATAGTTGTCTATCCGTCCATCTACTATGAAATAAAACACAACAAATGTCGTTCTAAATACTTTCTAAGTTAAATGCTTAATTAAATTATGTTCTAGATTGATCTGATTCTATTTTTTCAGCCAAATGTATAAAATAAAATCAATAATTAAAAGCATGTGTTAGTAGATCGCATTCTATTGTTTTCAGCCCCAGTCAACCAATATATAAGGTATGCCCAAGCTGCTTCTTGTGCCTGCATTTAACTTTCATGAGATCGGAGGCGATACATTCCAGCGATAATGATGAGCTACTGAATTCACTATTTTGCTTTATGTATTTATTCTAATATATCAATATTATGTTCGTTTCTGTAAAATTGTCCGGTAATTCAACGTATATTGCGTTATTTGGCCGACATACTCATGTCTGTTTCTCACTGTGATGTTGTCAGTGACATAATCGTCAAATAAAAGGATTATATGAATCTGATTCATGTCTTCTGCATCTCAGTCGAATTACAATTATTATATACTCCTTCACCAGAATATGTTAATTAAAATTTAAATCACCGTTGGCCTCCTTCTGCAGCCGGGTATTTTTTTTAATTAATCAATTGTGTATCCACTCGTTTGATAAAAAACAAGCAGGTTGACTTCATGAATAACTGAAATAACTGAAATACTTTGATCTTTTCTCGTATACTACTACTCCATGTGTCTCCGCTTGGCTTGGCCCGCTATAACTATGGAACCATGATTGGAAAATATAGACCAGGAAATACTAAGCGACGTTAATGTCAGTGTGCACCATTCCCGACGTCTAGCTAGCACGAGGGATTGGACCAATGCCGGTTGAGTGTTGAGTCAGTGTCGAAATCGAATGGTAAACCTACCCCCCCCCCCCCCCAGCCCCCTACCCAGAACAGTGGCCTGTAAGCGTTTCAGGTTAGGTAGCCCCTAATTGATTATGGACTGTGTGTAGGCCTATTGATAAATAGGCCATGTCGCCGTGAAGATTGATGTCAGTCAACCAAGCCTAGCCAACTTGTACCCAATACACTATTATAACGCCTTGGAAATACGTGTAAAGTTAACCTTCGTGTTGCTTGAACTATATAGTGTAGATCTGGTAATATTCGCGAGGTTTTAATTTTCGCGAATTTCGCGAGGAGGACAAATTCGCGAATTCAAGAATCTCGCAATTTTTTTATTATAATAGCGCTGCTAAAGAAAAATGAAATTCGCGAATTCTAAACTTCGTGAAAAGTCCCAAAATTAAAAATTCGCAAAAATTAAAACACACAAAAATTAACAGATGTACAGTTATACCGTCTGAACAAAATTTACGCTAAATAAAATGTAAGTGAAATAAAATAGTTTTTGGTAGATGTTCAGACTATGGAATCAATCAATGTCAATGATCTCTATTTTTTAATCACAGTAATATTTCTCCTAACAATGTTGGGCTAATGTTGGCCCAGCGTCATAGACGGTGGGCCAACATTAGCCCAGCATTGGGTCAACGTCTCGTTTTTACTGGGCTGTGATCTCCAGCTTCAAATTAATGTAAAATATAGACAAACAATTCAGGGGCTCGTTTCACTGAGAAAATCTTATCTTAACTTTGACCTAGTTTAGGTCATTTATCATGAAAAAGTTAGGATCATCTTAAAGGGACTGACCCAGGCTAAAATCATAAAAAAATTGGTGATTTTATTTTGGATTCTTAATATGACCATATGATGTGAACATGTCCATAGACTAGAACTTCAAAAGTTTTTAAATTTTTGTGCTGCGCATTCACCAGTTAGGCTAGATATAGAGACGAAATTCCTGATTTCTAATTATTGACAACCATGTCAAAAATTAGAAATACGGGAATTTCGTCTCTATCTAGAATCCAAAATAAAATCAACGATTTTTTTATGATTTCAGCCTGGGCCAGTCCCTTTAAGATCATCTGAACTTTTTAATAGTAAATGACTGAAAGTTAAGATAAGATTTTCTCTGGGGAAAGAGCCCTTGGATTTGGGTCAACCTTTACAAAGCTGAATTATTTTTGTATATATAAACCACGGAGAACAAAAAGTATTTTCAATTTGACATCGTCATACATGTTTTATTTAGCTCTTTCTGATTTGTTTAAATACTTATGCTATGGATCTACGGTCGCTATAAATATTTTAACTCTTACTGTGTGGGGATCGACTTCAGTCGTCAGAATCTGACGTCTACAGACGTCAGATTCTGACGTCTAAAGTTGATCCCTGAGCTGTATGTGTGAAGATAGACCAGACGATTTTTTTAAACCCTTGAAGCGCCAAATTAAAAAAAAAAAATCGCACCTATTTGAAGTTGTGTCTCGCTACCGCGACCCATAACTTCAAGTGGGTGAAAATGATTCGCATTTGTCAAGATATAAAACAAGTGATTGTGAATTTATGTAAATTTATAAACAATGATCAGGACGGATTTCATAGCATCTGTACATATCTCAGTTTTAAAAAGAACTAAAATAGAAGCCTAGAAAAAATGTGTACACCGCTGCGAATGTAGTCATAATAAGATTGCAACAATTTTTCATTTACTATTCCACATCAAAGGCATGTAACTTTATACAGAACCCAGAACCACACACACATCGTAAAGTAAAGTCTTGAGTTACAATTTAATAAACGAAGACATACACTGAAGTCAATAAAATATAAATTTAAGTACCCCTAATATATCTTTAATCGTTCAAATATTTTCCACCCTCATCTATAAATATTAGGAATTCAAAGAGATTCATTTGTGTTTCCAATAAAATCTTTAGTTGAAAGTCGCACAAAAACTTTTATTTAATTATTTACAAATTATTCAATCTCTTCGTCAAAAAAGGTGTTCTATTGTGCTCTGAAAATAAAGCGCTAATATACCTGGACGACAAAGTAGCGTATAGTAGGGCAGGAAGGAGGGTCTTACTTGACCTTAAAATTGACCTTTTGACCTTGAAAACGGACGCCATGGGACAATATTTCGCGATGGGAACATCAAAATTCGTTTACCCGGCACACTAAGGATTACACAAATATAAGTTTAAAAAATATATCTTTCGGGTGGTCGTGGACCCTCTTTCCTGCCCTACTAGTATCTAAAGGGGAGAGGGGAAGGGGAGGCCTGAATCTCCCTTGTCTGAAACTAAATTGTCTTAATGTATCAAATTGCCAAACTATCAGTATTGACCTTCACAATTCACTAAGGTAGTGTCTCAAATTGAGTAAATTTGGAGTGTCAAGCCTCCACATATTATATATGCTGAGAGGACTATAAAAAGCAGGGGGGGGGGGGAGGGTGTTACCTCCACGTGGTCCCCCTGGTAACTTCTTTTAGAAGGCTAAACACACCCTCAACCTGTGTGCCGTGGGTTGCATCCCGTATAGGTGGGAGAAGGGATCCTGGTGGTTGAGGGCGTAGGAGCCTGCGGACTCCATACTCCCAACACACCACTTTGGCCCTTATCTCATTGAGACGGGCGGTCTGGTGGGCCCAGCCAGATCAATCGGCTTTGGTCTCTTGGCTTGGTGTTCATACTTGTTTATTATTTATCGTTTCGCCTCATCTTATCATCAAAGACGTATGTATACAGGTAGCGCTTTTTCATTACTATATACACGAATCTGAACACCAAATCACGTTGCTCATGGGCTAATCAAGTGAAAGGATGTGTACCGCGGTTATTGCAACTGCTGTTCTTTTGCTATGAGTATATCACCCTGGTAGCTCTGACAATTCTTCCTGCTGGTTACCGCAGGTAGATTGTCCCCTGGTAGGGCTCCATGGCGGGTGGAGCGCCATGGTGATGAAAAACAATACTAATCCAATATGGCTGATGATCCTTCACCCCCGCCCAACACCAGCAAAGTGAAAAAAAGAAAGAAGGGAGAACAAAATAAAACATCAGATGATGACACAGATGCCGAATTTATTGCTAGGTACCAAAAAATTGTGACTGAGATGAAAAAAGCAAAGATCATGTTTCCACGATTCCTGTTGATGATGTCTGGAGATGAGGACAAATCCCTCTCCAGACTCTCAACATTTGCCATACAAAAAGGCATAGAGGGCTTGGTTGGAGAACATCAAAAGGCTTAGGTCTGGCGACCTCTTAATTGAGGTCGACAGAGAAACCTTCTCCACCAAGCTCTTGGCAATCAAACATATAGCTGGAATTCCTGTGAAGGTTTCTCCTCATAGGACTTTAAACACATCAAAGGATGTCATTCGAACCCAAGAAATTAAAAACACTACCAATGAAGAATTAAAAACACAATTAAAAAGACAAGGAGTTTCCGATGCTAAAATTATCACAATAGTTAGTAAGTAAGTAAAATATTTGCTTTACTTCACTTTTCGGCCAGTATGGCCATTTAAGTGAAAATTCCAGGTATTACAATATCCCATAGTGTACAGTTAAAGTAGTAAAGGAAAGACAAAGCTAATAAAAGCATGTTCGTACTAAAATATTCAGCTTAAAGTGTTTGATATGATAAGATGACGATGCTCCTGGCACCTATATGTAACGAGTCTGATGACATGTTGTAGCGCCTGCACTACAACACAGTTTAATGAGTATAAAAATGTCAATATAAATAATGTAAAATATGAAAATAGTTCAAATAGGGAATTGAATGCAAAATACTTCCTTCTGATGTGCGCATATTTTGCACAACTGAGAAGGACATGTCTTACAATGAGACGAGTATTGCAGCACATAGGTCGCAATTCTCCTCTCAATAAATAGCCGTTTGTGAAATAGGCATGGCCAATTCTAGCCCTCCATAAGACAACGTCATCTCTTCGTTTCATTGGTGTAAAAGATCGCTTAATGATTGGTTGTACCTCGAACAATTTGCTGGTGACATTGATGTTCCATTCACCTTGCAAAATGTCATCAAGGTAGACAGAGTTGTTATACTTGAAATCAGTATATGGTATATAATAAAGCTGTTTTGTCTTATCCAGGGCAGCCTTGGCCAAAACATCAGCCCGTTCATTTCCCTGTATTCCAATATGGCTGGGAACCCAGCAAAAAACAATGCCCTTGTGCCCAGACAAGTAGTGACACATATGCAAAATATTGGAAACAATTGGGTTGTTGAGTTTTTGACTCTTGAGAGCCTCCATGAAGATAGCGAGTCTGTGATGATCATAAACTCCTCGTCACTAGTATCCCAGATGTATTCGAACCCAGCAAAAAACAATGTCCTTATCACAATAAGAAAGAATGGAGATATAATTAAATTGAACACAGCAGCGCTCACATTCAACTTTCCAAAGCCACCGGCTGATATCAAAGTTGGATTTGAGCTATGCCCTGTACAATTGTATATACCACACCCTTTGAGGTGTTTCAAGTGCCAACAATTTGGACACACAGCCTATTCCAGAGATTGCCCCCGATGGAAAACGGAGAAAGAAATCCAACGTATCCGAACGGAACGGAAGATTTCGTAAAATCGTTGAAGGAGTAACTGGAAAACCATCATATGCCAAATGTTACCAAAACAGCTGCGGCCCCTTCAGCAAAACCTAATACAAATAATAAAGCTACCCCCACTGCCTCAAAGATACTAACAAATGATGCCAAACAAGATGCCAAAACAAGCAAAGAATAACACAACTCAGCCTCAAAATAGCAAAGATAAGAAAAAGGAAACAACAAATAAACCATCAATAGCAGAAAAACCAACCAAAGAAAAGAAAGGCACGCATACAACAGCTAAACCAAGAACAAATAACAGTGGGATCGGTCGGCTGCAAAAGGGCATGGATGATCCCATATCTGTACATAATAGATTTGAATCCATGGACTGTTCACATGAGGCAGATAGCAGTGATAGCAAGGTATTTGTATCTCCCGACACCGTCGCTGCACTCCAAGCACAGATAAAACCAGGGAGGCATAAAAATTCATAACGGGGCACAAAATCATACAATGGAACTGTCGAGGTTGAAGGTCAAGTTACAATGACCCGGCTATTCTTCTACAGGAGCACAGCCCAACAGCTGTGTGCCTGCAGGAGACTAACTTAAAACCTAACACTAACATAAGTTTTAAGAAATATTCAATAAACAATTGTTTTGGCCCTGCCAATAATGAAAGGGCCTGCTGGGGGGTTTCCATCCTTGTAAATGATGGAACACCACATCAACAGATCACGTTGAATACAAACTTACAGGCTGTGGCGGTTAACATTAACTGTCTGTTTATTTACCGCCAAACCGCCCAGTAGATATTGTGGAATTGAGGCAGCTGGTAAAACAATTGCCCAAACCCTTCATGCTACTGGGCGATTGTAACGGGCACCACACAATGTGGGGCTGTAGGGACATCAACCCACGAGGCAAGATAATTGAAGACTTCCTCTCAGAGGAAAACTTATGTATTTTTAATGATGATACCACAACCAATTTGCACCCTGCTTTAGGATCTGAAACAGCCATTGCCCTATCCTTGTGTGATCCGGATTTATATTTGGATTACACTTGGAGGGTCAACGAGGATCTCTGTAGCAGTGATCATTATCCTATATTTATAGACAGCAACAACTCTATTGTTGAGGAAAGAGTGCATCATTGGAGGCTGCACAGAGCAGATTGGGAGGCCTTCCAACAGTCTTGTGAGGAGAGCCTCACAATCTCTCAATATGAAAATGAAGTAGTAGTAGTAGTAAATCATTGCTTTACGTCACTTTTCGGCACAAAAGGTATTTTAAGTGACATTATAATACGATAATGAAGAGGGGGTTGATGACCCTATAGCCCTTTTTACAGCCAAGTTAAACAATATAGCAGATAAAAACATATTCAAAACCTGGACAGTTCCCAAAAAAATCGACAAACCCTGGTTCGATGAGGGTTGCCGAAAGGCAATAGACAAAAGGAAAAAATCCTTGCAAAAATTTAAAAAACATCCAACTAGACAAAACCTTGACGGATATAAGAAAGATTACGCTAAAGCTCGCCGCACAATTAGTGAAGCCAAGCGTCAATCTTGGAGAGCATATGTCTCCACATTAATAATAATACTTCGGCAAAACATACTTGCAAATGGTGCGCAGGATCAGTGGCAAGAGGAAAGATAAAACTATCAAGTACCTTGTCACTGATTCTGACACAATAACCAATAAAACGGATATTGCAGAAACGCTGGCGACATCGTTTGCTGCAGAATCATCGCCACATCATTATCAGGAAAAATTTCGAAAGAATAGGGACAAGGAGAAGGAAAATACATTGGACTTTGAGTCAGTTAATGACGAAAAGTACAATGTTGATTTCTCTAAACGAGAATTATTTAAATCTATCGCTCAGGCAACTGATTCGGCAACTGGCTCTGATGAAATTCATTACCAGTTTCTGAAACATTTGCCTGATGTATTACTTGATCTGTTGCTTCTACTCTTGAATAATCTGTGGCAATCTCAGGATTTTCCAGATGGATGGAGAGAAGCAGCAGTGATCCCTGTCCCTAAACCTGGAAAAGATCGAACGGATCCTAATAATTACAGGCCAATAGCATTGACAAGTTGTCTTTGCAAAATCATGGAGCGCATGATCAATCATCGTCTCACATGGTTTTTGCAAGACAATAACATAATAACTAAATATCAATGTGGTTTTCAAAAAGGCAAAAGCACCACAGACCATCTGGTCAGACTGGAGACTTGTATCCGTCAAGGTTTTGTTAAAAATCAACATACAGTTGGAATATTTTTTGATTTAGAAAAGGCCTATGATACCACCTGGAAGGGTGGTATCATGAAAGATCTCCATGAAATAGGCCTGAAGGGTAGATTACCCTTATGTATTGACAATTTTTTGGAGGGAAGAAAATTTAAAGTCCGTTTGGACAACACTCACTCTTCACTAAATCCACAGGAGGAGGGTGTCCCACAAGGTAGAATTCTTTCACCAACTCTATTTACCGTTAAAATAAACAGTATAATTGATACTTTACCAGAAGATATTGAAAAGTCGTTATATGTTGATGATCTGGCTGTTTACTGCCAGTCAAGCAATATGGCAATAATTGAGCGGCGCCTGCAAGGTTGCCTCGATAAGTTGGTGACTTGTGCAGATGAGAACGGCTTTAAATTTTCTCCAACAAAAACTTTATGTGTACATTTGTGTAGACTTAGACTTGTAGTTTTTACACAATCACTCCATTTTCATGGAGATATAGTGACTTGATCAGTCGTTCATTATATAATCACTTCATATTTTGCATTATTTATATTGACATTTTGATACTCATTAAACTGTGTTGTAGTGCAGACAATGTGAATGACACAGCATTTAAAGTGTTAATAACAGTTTATAGACATTGGTACAACTGTACAGGTAATACCATACAAGTTGATAAAAATATATAATTGGTCAAACGTACGTCGTTGTCACTAAATAAAAAAGGGGTGGTGTTTTTATATGGAGTAAGACTGATTTTCTGACTAACGGGTCTTCTGACTAATGGGCCTTCTAGAAGGCCTACACACACGACAAATCCATTTATTACAAATGGTGCTGATAAGGAATTTTCTAAAAAAAATACATTTCAAGTTTCATGGTGGATGATGCTGCTTTGATGTATATATATTCAAAAACAGCAGAAAGAGAAATCAAAATTCCGATTAATCATTCTTGGGAATCAGTCAGCTAGACTAGCATGTGGAACGAATTCATGAGAGGAATATATTATTATTCTTGTTTAGCTAATTTTAAGGTGTCAAACTTTTTACATTTGATTTTTGCTGAAAGCCATCTTGCCCCCAACGTTATGATAGGCCACACTATGTCTTCAGATGTAATATTGCATTCAAAAATATAACGTGAATATATAGCTTCATTACAATTTCTTCGCATAATTTCAGATATTTACATATATTTATACGATATATTAAACGTGTTAAACATGGAACTTGATGATACGTTTAATTTATCACTTAGCTGTAAAGGTGTCATCACCGGCTGTAATTGTTTACGATATCTTGGCTGGTTAAGATGTTGTTTATTCGCAGGTTTAGTATAATTATCCAATGCACGTTGTTGAAGACACGAACCATCTTAATAAATATTGCTGTAAGTTTTATTTTATTAGATAATAGTCGATTACAACATTTTTTTATTAGCATCAATTGTCAATCACAATACTTCTAAATTGCTAATTATATTAACCCTTACAGAGCGGGGACCGACCTTAGTCTTCAGAATCTGACGTCTACAAACGTCAGATTCTGAAGACTAAAGTAGGTCCCCGCACTGTAAGAGTAAAAATATTATAACATAGCTAGGTATCATTATAACATCGGTATTCAAATGAAACAGAAACAGCTAACAAAGATATTTATGACGTTTTCAAATTGAAAAAAAGCCTTTGGTGTCCATGGTTTTTATAAAAAAAATTCAGTGCTTTAAGGGTTAATTTATATATTACCGAGAACAGACCACACAGAGTAAGTCCTTACTGTCTACGTAAGGTAGGCATGGTAGAGACCCGCAGATAGTCTGAACTAACGAGAACAGACCGCACAGAGTAAGTCCTTACTGTCTACGTAAGGTAGACCCCTTTTTATTCGGACCCCTTTTTTTAATCGGACCCCCCCTTTTTAATTGGACACCCCCCTTTTTTATTCAGACCTTCCCTTTTTTAATCGCCCCCCCCCTTTTTTAATCGGACCTCCTTTTTTAATCGGATCCCCCCTTTTTTTTAATCGGACGTTCCTCCCCTTTTTTAATTGGACCCCCACCCCCTTTTTTAATTGGACCCCCTTTTTTACAAAAGTCTAGATTTGCCCCTGTAACACGTGAGTATCACACTCACCTCTTGTCATCTTCATCCACTACAAGCTGCGAATTGCTGTCGCGTTGTACTTGATGATCATTATTCTGATACCCCCTCACTGATATGCAATATGAATAATTATGGCAGATCTAGGATCTAAAGAAAGGGAGGGGGCACCGAGGATTTCCCCCCCCCCCCCAGGTGATTTCTGTAAATATAGGCCAATTTTGCGTTTTTTCAAGTATTTGGCGGGTGTGTCTCCTCCAATTCCCCCCTGCCCCCGATATGCGTTTCAAAGTGTGTTTTGAGTCAGCGAGACACAACTTCACAAAACATTATGTTCAATAGCTGCAAAAGTTTAATATTACCACATATTTATTATTGCTTTATTTTATGGGACAGCGAAAACAATCGAATGTTAGAGTAGTAAGAAAATTATGTAGGGAATATCGTTTGTTTCTCACAGATCTGATAATAAAAAATGAACTTCCCAAGAAACATGTGAATGACACAGCATTTAAAGTGGTAATAACAGTTTATAGACATTGGTAGGCTACAACTGTACAGGTAATACTATACAAGCTGATAAAATATATAATTGGTCAAACGTACGTCGTTGTCACTAAATAAAAAAGGGGTGGTGTTTATATATGACGTAAAACTGATTTTCTGACTAACGGGTCTTCTGACTAATGGGCCTTCTAGAAGGCCCATTAGTCAGAAGACCCATCAGGCCTACACACACGACAAATCCATTTATTACAAATGGTGCTGATCTAGAATATACTAAAAAAAGACATTTTAAGTTTCATGGTGGATGATGCTGCTTTGATGTATATATATTCAAAAACAGCAGAAAGAGAAAGCAAAATTCCGATCAATCATTCTTGGGAATCAGTCAGCTAGACTAGCATATGGAACGAATTCATGAGAGGGATATATTATTATTCTTGTTTAGCTAATTTTTAGGTGTCAAACTTTTTACATTTGCTTTTTGCTGACAACCCATCTTGCCCCCAACGTTATGATAGGCCACACTATGTCTAATATTGCATTCAAAAATATAACGTGAATATATAGCTTCATTACAATTTATTCGCATAATTTTAGATATTTACATATATTTATACGATATATTAAACGTGTTAAATATGGAACTTGATGATACGTTTAATTTATCACTCAGCTGTAAAGGTGTCATCACCGGCTGTAATTGTTTACGATATCTTGGCTGGTTAAGATGTTGTTTATTCGCAGGTTTAGTATAATTATCCAATGCACGTTGTTGAAGACATGAACTAGCTTAATAAATATTGCTGTAAGTTTTATTTTATTAGATAATAGTCGATTACAACATTTTTTTATTAGCATTAATTGTCAATCACATTACTTCTAAATTGCTAATTATATTAACCCTTACAGTGCAGGGACCGACCTTAGTCTTCAGAATCTGACGTCTACAGACGTCAGATTCTGAAGACTAAAGTCGGTCCCCGCACTGTACGAGTGAAAATATTATAACATGGGTATTATTATAACATAGGTATTCAAATGAATCAGAAACAGCTAACAAAGATATTTATGACGTTTTCAAATTGAAAAAAAGCCTTTGGTGTCCATGGTTTTTATAAAAAAATTCAGTGCTTTGAGGGTTAATTTATATATTACCGAGAACAGACCACACAGTGTAAGTCCTTACTATCTACGTAAGGTAGGCATGGTAGAGACCCGCAGATAGTCTGAAATAACGAGAACAGAACGCACAGAGTAAGTCCTTACTGTATACACAAGGTAGGCATGGTAAAGACCTGCAGATAGTCTGAATTAACGAGAACAGACCACACAGAGTAAGTCCTTACTGTCTACGTAAGGTAGGCATGGTAGAGACCCGCAGATAGTCTGTGTTAACGACAACAGACCGCACAGAGTAAGTTCTTACTGTCTACGTAAATTAGGCATGGTAGAGACCCGCAGATAGTCTGAGTTAACGAGAACTGACCACACAGAGTAAGTCCTTACTGTCTACGTAAGGTAGGCATGGTAGAGACCCGCAGATAGTCTGAGTTAACGAGAACTGACCACACAGAGTAAGTCCTTACTGTCTACGTAAGGCAGACATGGTAGAGACCCGCAGATAGTCTGTGTTAACGAGAACAGACCCCACAGAGTAAGTCCTTACTGTATACACAAGGTAGGCATGGTAGAGGGCCGCAGATAGTCTGTGTTAACGAGAACAGACAATAGAAATATACTTATGTAATGTATGTTCTGTGGAACAGACCACACAGAGTAAGTCCTTACTGTCTACGTAAGGTAGGCATGGTAGAGACCCGCAGATAGTCTGAGTTAACGAGAACTGACCACACAGAGTAAGTCCTTACTGTCTACGTAAGGCAGACATGGTAGAGACCCGCAGATAGTCTGTGTTAACGAGAACAGACCCCACAGAGTAAGTCCTTACTGTATACACAAGGTAGGCATGGTAGAGGGCCGCAGATAGTCTGTGTTAACGAGAACAGACAATAGAAATATACTTATGTAATGTATGTTCTGTGGAACAGACCACACACAGTAAGTCCTTACTGTCTACGTAAGGTAGGCATGGTAGAGACCCGCAGATAGTCTGAGTTAACGAGAACAGACCACACAGAGTAAGTCCTTACTGTATAGGTAAGGCAGACATGGTAGAGACCCGCAGATAGTCTGTGTTAACGAGAACAGAGGGCACATAGTAAGTCCTTATTGTATACATAAGGTAGGCATGGTAGAGGGCCGCAGATAGTCTGTGTTAACGAGAACAGACCATAGAAATATACTTATGTAATGTATGTTCTGTGGAACAGACCACACAGAGTAAGTCCTTACTGTCTACGTAAGGTAGGCATGGTAGAGACCCGCAGATAGTCTGAGTTAACGAGAACAGACCACACAGAGTAAGTCCTTACTGTATACGTAAGGCAGACATGGTAGAGACCCGCAGATAGTCTGTGTTAACGTGAACAGACGGCACATAGTAAGTCCTTATTGTATACAAAAGGTAGGCATGGTAGAGGGCCGCAGATAGTCTGTGTTAACGAGAACAGACCATAGAAATATACTTATGTAATGTATGTTCTGCGGAACAGACCACACAGAGTAAGTCCTTACTGTCTGCATAAGGTAGGCATGGTAGAGACCCGCAGATAGTCTGTGTTACCGAGAACAGACCACATAGAGTAGGTCCTTACTGTCTACGTAAGGTAGGCATGGTAGAGGGCTGCAGACAGTCTGTGTGGGGTACAATAGGGCTCCCGGGTCATTACCAACATTGCTGATGGCAGTAGGTTAAGCATCCTCGTCGACACATATATACTCTGAGCGGTAATGACCACCATATGAACGTTCTGATGCGATTTGACCCGCATACTCTGTCGTCCATCCCCTGTCACATCGATTAGTTCCTGGCATCATCAATGCAGCTTTTCGTACCACTTGGAAAATTGCGCATGGTACATTATGTAAATGCAACATCTCGTTAGGTGGATATCTATATTTTGCTCCGTGTATTTCTGATCTCTGTTCTCTGGCTTCGTCTTCTGGTCTGATGACAGGATCAGTTCGTAGACATAGGTGGTTACTGCCTTCTCATTTCCCTATTCAAAAAAGTTAAACCAAAAGTCGTGGATCATCAAAATTAAGGTACATTTGCCTGGCGCCCATCAAGGTCATGTCCACCTTGACCTTGACTCTGAGATATCAAGTTCATACAGAAAAAAAGGTTAAAAAAACCAAGGTAGCCAGAAATAAAAAATAAAAGTTGTGGATCATCAAATTAATGTACAGGTGCCTGGCGCCAACCTATCCAAGGTTATTTCCACCTTGACCTTGACTCTGAGAGCCCAAGGTCATACAGTAAAAATGAAGTCTAAAATATGGTCGTTTTTTGTTGCTGCGCCCCCTCTGGACCCGCCGCTGTCTGCAGCTTTTGCAATCAAAATGTTTTTCCGGCCACCTTTATTATCGCGCCACATGCTGGTGATGAACAAATATTATTTTAAACCCCCATCGAAGACTGTGGATCGACATAACCAAAGCAATAATTGTCATTCGGCATCCCATCAAACATGAAACCAATGCTACATTAACTCTTTAAGTGCTTCATTACTATTTAAAATTTTCCTTTCATTTGAAGTTGGCATTGCTCACGCAATTGCCAACTTCAAATGAAAGGAAAATACCTCCTCACTTAAAAATTAAACCTGCTAAATTTCACAATTAGGGCTTTACTCAAGATTTATACATGCATATTTGTTCGATTTCTGTCAAATTTTAGTTGTGGAAAAACAGTATGAATGCGCTTAAAAGCGTCGCCCGCACTCAAAGGGTTAATGGTGTGCCACCGTCTTAAACGATGGCCCAACATTAATGCAACATTTGATCAACGTACCGTTAAAAAAAACATGTAAAAACTGGTCGAGGGTGTTTTTGTGAGTGTCGATCTTACTGCGACATAAAACTGGGTTGAAAGGGTGGAAGCACGAGGCAAATGCAGTAAGGGGGCTACCATTCAATTACTTTGGGGGAGGGGGCTTGATTTTTTTAACTGGCGGGGGAGGAGTTTTTGAACTGGACAGATTATTTATTTCACTTTATTTGTCTACACAGATGGATCCAAAACTAGGCTTAATATTGATTGACTTTTTCAAGGGCCAATAAATGTTTATCTACAACATGTCCTTCAGACAATTATTCATTTAATAAAAATTGATTCACAAAATAATTATTTTTAAAATTCTTTAGCCACCCCCCCCCCCTCTGGAGATTTAATGGTTGCCTCTTCATTTATGACTATCTTAGTTTAATTTGCTATAAATATGACGCAGTGTCAAGGACGAGAGAGAGTATGCCGGACAAGCAATAGGGCCTATAACACAAATCGCAACTAAAATGACAAATTTTGTATTTTTTTAAATTCAGTGTATATATATATATAAATAATACCATGTATTCGTCTTCTCTTCGCAATTTTAAGGGGCCACATGACATACTTTGCGGCACTGACTAGAAAACAATATCACGATTTATATGACATATACGGTATCTGACTTTAAATAGACCCTTGATGGCTAAAGAAAAATGGCACCAATATGTTTTTGAATCATTCTACAATTCCGGTGTGCCACAGACAGACAAACAGACAAAAAATTTATTGACAATAAAAAGTCACGACTGGACTGACATGTCATGTGTATACATGGTATGCAACAGAAAACAAAAACAAAACACAGACAAATGTCAAAAAATATATAAAATGCATTAGAAAATCAAAAATTAAACTATAATGAGATGAAACATAATATGAAAATTAAAGTTATATAATGTACAAAAAGTGGTATAATGTGCAAATAAAAAATGTGTAAATACATAAAATCACGCTTCTATTTTATTTGGACATAGGCGAACATGTTTCGCCAGAAGCTTAATAATACAGTGTTCTTGGCAATTTAAAAGTAGTAATACAAATTTATAATCGAATGGTAGTGTGTTAAAATTATTAATATAATTATTTGCTTCGTGAAATAAAACATCTCTTTCCTCATTAAAAAAAAACTACAGTGGTAATATAATATAATATAATATAATATAATATAATATAATATAATATAATATAATATAATATAATATAATATAATATAATATAATATAATATAATATAATATAATATAATATAATATAATATAATATAACATAACATGACATGACATGACATGACATGACATGGCATGACATGACATGACATGGCATGGCATGGCATGGCATGGCATGGCATGGCATGGCATGGCATGGCATGGCATGGCATGGCATGGCATGGCATGGCATGGCATGGCATGGCATGGCATGGCATGGCATGGCATGGCATGGCATGGCATGGCATGGCATGGCATGGCATGGCATGGCATGGCATGGCATGGCATGGCATGGCATGGCATGGCATGGCATGGCATGGCATGGCATGGCATGGCATGGCATGGCATGGCATGGCATGGCATGGCATGGCATGGCATGGCATGGCATAGCATGGCATAGCATAGCATAGCATAGCATAGCATAGCATAGCATAGCATAGCATAGCATAGCATAGCATAGCATAGCATAGCATAGCATAGCATAGCATAGTATAGTATAATATAATATAATATAATATAATATAATATAATATAATATAATATAATATAATATAATATAATATAATATAATATAATATAATATAATATAATATAATATAATATATACAGTGGCAAGTTAACAATTCAGTTGTACTTTGTGCTCACCTTAACATTTCTATCCGAAGTTGGAAGTTTCAACCCACCCCATTGTGGAATTACATTAGCCTACATTTCATTCGGATAAATAAATTAGTTATCAGTAGAACATTTGTAAGCTATATTTTGCCAGATTAAATGAGAAAAAAAATTAAATGTTTCAACGCGGTTAAGTCCTTCTCATCTTTCACATATGGCTCCTTCTTGTTGCTACAACAACTGATTAAAAATATAACAAAATGTTGTTTCTCTCCATATTTTCCATTTTTCGAACCTATGCATTGGCACCTTTCTTGACCTACACTCTGAGCTTCCTAAGCATATACTTCTTTATATATAAGTTATAATTAAAAGTGTACTTGTAAAGACTACGGATAACATCTGTATCATTTTGTGATAGGGCCTACATTTGTTAAGCTCATAATACTTTGGTCTTTTAATATAAACATCTGGCCTGTGGTAGAGCCGGGACCATTTAACGTTTCATGTGCTCTTCACGTCAACACAGAACTCGGTCAAGTAAATGTTCCATAACAATTGGGGGTGGGGAGGGGGTGAGGGGTATGAGCTTTAAAAATATATAAATATTATACGATATTGTTGAATGATTCTGAAAAATTTTAGGTCTTAAACCCTGCTCATCCAAAACAAGACCTTGGGTTATTTCTTAAACCCCACGACCTCTACAAACCTACGCGGCCCACATCTGCAAAAAAACTGGAACTATGTAATAAATGTACAGCGCATGATTAAAATAATTATATCATAGTGGCATATAAAGCGTGGTACACACAATCACACAGGTACTTGTCATTGATGTGTTTCACACACATCTCCATAGCCAACTATAAACAACGCATTTTATCTCTATATCTTTGTGAATGAATGGTGCTTAATATATGCCACCTTTGAACTGAACTGAAGCAAGAGAACGACCTGAAAATGGTAAGATGAAGCATGTGACATTGCTCTTCAGATGAGCATTCCAAATTCAAGCCTTGGCAGTCTGAGGCCGGTAACTACAAGCTTCTTTTGAGTCATGGCGGTTCCTTGCAATATCTGCGAATTTAAGGTTTCGAGTTGGTTCATCATAGTGTCCGAGTTTGTAGCGTCCGAGTAAGTCTAGGGTCCAAGTTGGTATAAGTTCCGAGTTGGTGTAGGGTCCGAGTCGTCCGGTTACCCCTTGATTTTAGACTTTCAAATTGCATGGCTACCCAGAAAACAATCACCCAAAGGATATTTATATCATTGACACGATACTACACCTCGTGGGCCTACTTGTTGGGCTGAAAATGATTGCATGTAAAACAAAACTACCTAATTATGTTAGATGCTGGTTAGAGTTTGAAACAAATGTAAACCACCATTGGGTTTACCTTAAAATATGAGTCGGCTTGATGTAATTCTGTATTATAACTGAACGATTATTGTTATACTCACCCGGGTTTTGTCCACTTGTGAAGTTCACCACAGTCATCAGCAGCAGAGCGGACACTGGAAGCGCCACCTGGTAGATACATATTGTCTCGATCTCGTTTTACAATCTCAAAGTAAAGTAAAGATGATGCGTGTCTTAGTTCTCTAGACCATCTTATTTATATTCCTAAGTTATCAGTGGAGGGGTCTAAGTCAAGCGTCTGATAATAAGACACATGGCAACACATAACTTTTTCTCATGTTTTTATGTTGAAGCAGGAGTAACAGGCAAACCTAGATAATCAGATACCACCCCTACCCCCACCATCCATAAATAAGTAGTTTAATATACGTACATGTGCATACAACATGATGCCACATTGCGCCATGGCCCTATGTCACATGTCACAAGCTGATACCAGCGCTTTCAATATCTGATCAGTTATATTAGTGTAGCTAAGTTATTTAGCATGCCCACTCTATAAAAATGATCAATAGATTATATAAACTATTGGTACATGGGCCACAATTGGTCACCGTTAATTTTTGAGATTTATGAAAATATCAATGTGTTATAGTGCTGATTTTCATGAGTAAAGCGAATTACACTCTGGGCTTCCTTCGGAGGAACCTGAAGGCATGTCCCCCTAAATTAAGGGAGACTGCCTATTTCTCCCTGGTCAGATCATCCTTAGAATATTCTTCTGCAGTTTGGGACCCCTTTAGACAAAAAAAACATCGATAAATTAGAAAAAAAAATCAGTTATAGACACACATCCAATGTGACATCTCTCATTCAGAACCTGGGCTGGACTGACTTGAAAACAAGACGAAAAATTCTAGACTTGTATGTATGTTCAAAATTTTAAATGAGCTAGTCGAAATTCCTATCAATGACCGTTTCTTTTGTTTCTTTTACTCCAGCAGTCCTCCATTGTGGAGTATCAGGCTGGAGGGGGGAAAGAGGCTGGCAGATCTAGTCGACCAGCTGACTCTTGAATGCTGCCACAGTTTTCGATTCTGTGGCAGCTGCCGGAGGAGAATTCCAATCAGGGATAGTTCGATGCCAAAAAGAATTTTGTCCCAGTGTAGTGTTAGCTCTGATGTGTTTATAAGCCTGATTGTGCCCACCACGTGTTCTTCTATCTGCTGGGATTAAACGGTCATTGATAGGAATTTCAACTAACTCATTTAAAATTTTGAACATACATAAAAGCCTAGAATTTTTTCGTCTTGTTTTCAAGTCAGTCCAGCCCAAGTTCTGAATGAGAGATGTCACACTGGCTGTTTGTCTATAATTTTGGGTGACAAATCTTGCTGCTGCTCTTTGAATTTTTTCTAATTTATCAATGTCTTTTTGTCTAAAGGGGTCCCAAACTGCTGAAGAATATTCTAAGGATGATCTTACCAGGGAGAAATAGGCAGTCTCCCTTTATTTAGGGGGACATGCCTTCAGGTTCCTCCGAAGGAAGCCCAGGGTGGAATTCGCTTTACTTGTAATTTTGTTAATGTGGGCCTCCCATTCCAGAGTCTCGCTAAGGCAAACACCAAGATATGGTGTTGATGAAACATTTTCTAATGTTTCACCTTTCAGGGTGTACTGGAATTCCAGGTTTTTTATTTCGGCCTGGACACCCTCAGGACCGAGCATTTCGAGGGGTTGAAGCACATCCCCCATCGATCTGCCCAGTCCTGTAACGCAGATAGGTCTCTCTGCAGTTTCTCCTGATCTGCCCGACATTTTATCGGGCGATACAGGAGACAGTCATCTGCAAAGAGACGAACCTGCGACGAGACCGTGGAAGGGAGGTCATTAATGTAGGTCAAGAATAGTAGGGGTCCGAGAACAGTACCCTGGGGCACGCCGGACTTTACACGAGCTGATTCTGAAGAGCTGCCATCAACTACTACTTTTTGGGTTCTATTGGTCAAGAAATTTTGAATCCAATTAAGAGTTGTTCCCCGAATTCCATAGTGGTCGAGTTTGTGTAAGAGGCGTTGATGTGGGACAACGTCAAAGGCCTTACTAAAATCTAAGACAACAACATCTGTTTGTGTCTTGCCTTCAAAATTTTGAATAAATTCATCAGTTGTAATCAAAAGCTGGCTTTCGCATGAGTGTTTTGAGCGAAAGCCATGTTGTACAAGTGTTAAAATTTTGTTTTCCGAACAGACAAAAGAACACGTGGTGGGCACAAACAGGCCTATAAACACATCAGAGCTAACACCACAGTAAGACAAAATTATTTTTGGCCTCGAATTATCTCTGATTGGAATTCTCTTCCGGGGCTGCCATAGAATCAAAAACTATGGCAGCCTTCAAGAGTCAGCTGGTTGACTAAGTCTAGCAGCCTCTTTTCCTTCCCTATAGCCTGATACTACACATAAGATGTGCTGCTGGGGTAACCAATTCAAAGTTCAAATTTCAAATATATAGTATTTTATCTACTCATTTAATAAATCGTTTAACGATAGCTTCCTTTACTATTATTTTAAAATGCATGTATAAATACTTGAATGTGTATTATTGTTATAATATTGGTAATTTTCAAATTACAAATCGGGAGACTAGCTTTTGGCTAATGTTGTATTGATCACAAAAACGCTTTCAAATAAATATGATTTGACGCTACTTATTTTTTACGTACGTGGCGAACTGTCTTGGCTGGGAAACAACCGGGCAGTAACCAATCTAGAATTGAACCCTTTATATTGGCCTTGAACTATGAACTTGACCTAAGATTTCCCGCGGTTTTCAGGCATTGCAAAGAAATCACAAGAAACAGAAAACCATCATAAACTATGGCGGTTTGTATAGTTCTAATTCATTATGTGTTAACATGTAAACCTATTTTTTAAATTAGAATACAATAATTCAAACAAATATTTTATTTCAATGATTTTTTAAGCAGATTATTAATTATCTTTGAATAAACAGAGTCATAATTCCGTAAATTCACCTCTCTCGCATGGCAATGCCAATGCCAATGGCCATGCATGGCGGCATGGCTCGGGCCTAGCCTAGGCTCTCGCTAAGCACGTCGCCGCATTCACCAGGTTCGTAGTTAGGAGGATCTCGCCCTCCACTAAGTTCCGGGTTAGAACGCAGCATGTATCTGAAACGTAAGATACTCACATCGTCTCAAATGTTTCAAATGGCCGAAATATTTTTCGGGAGGTGTTTTAAAAACGGAGTGGCTATTCGTACGGGAAAGTTATAATGGGAGTCAATTGGAGCCCGTCATTTCGTAAACGAGGCTGCCCATAGAGTTACATTATGAAAAATCACTTACGATTAGCCACTTCCTTTTAAAAATGCTCTCACAGGATAAATAGCTGAGCGAATGTTTCAAAATATAAATAAGCAGAGTGGCTTCATAAAAGGTCAGTAAGTTAAGTGAAGTCAATTAAAAGATATTTCGAGGGCGGTAATAGGGGTTAAATTGTTCGCGTGTCACATATGACGCTCGGTCTTACGGTTCAGACAGGCATTGCTTGCTAACCCGTAAGGCGTAACAGTGGAGGGTGAGATTTTGCTAACTACAGGTTCGATACCATGTGAATAAATACTATCGCATTGATCGCATCTTTACTGGGTGTAGATCTTCATACTGCAAACGTATAAATATTTTCACCTGGGTGTATAGGCTATAGCTAGATCTATATTAACCTGCCATGTATCTTTCATTGTACGGAGTGGCTATTCGTACGGGAAAGTTATAATGGAAATGGGAGTCAATGGGAGCCCTTCATTTCGTAAACGAGGCTGTCCACAGAGTTACATTATGAGGAATCAAGTACGATTAGCCACTGCCTTCATTGTATGCAGTATGGTTCCATTTTTATTTCCTGTGGACACCCTGCGTACTGATGCAGATCTGTTGAAATATATTGTTCGAAGTGTAGGTATACAATGTGACCAGGCTGTAACACATACATGTCCGGTCAATCTCCACTTGTAACAGAGGTTTGTAACTATTTTTTTTTCTAGAAGGCTTTGTATACAGTTATTAATCATCATGGTAACGTACACTGGTGAACAAGTGTTTAGTTGAACGTTAATTTTGAGCTAAGTTACATTTCTAAGTATTAAAATTATTGAAGGCTATGCTGGTATGTGGATGATTTAAAGGGCCGTAGAGTGTAGTGACAGTAATGAAAATCCTCAAACATGGTTCATGCGCAAAATTAAACTAAAAGCGACGCAATTCCTGTAACAATCAGGCTAAAATATGGAAAAATCGGTTATTTTATTTTCCTACTTTTCAGAGCTCCAGATAATTTTTTGGTTTGAGGAGTATTTTACTCGTTGAAATGGGTGATGAGGAGTGAAATATGATGAAAATATAAACAAGGGATATTTTTTATACAACAACATCAAAGTTTTATTAATCATTTTTAGCCCGCATTTTAATTAAAAAAGGTGGGCTATTGCAATTGAAGTTCGGCGTCGGCGTCGGCGTTAACATTTACTTGTGGGCGCGATAACTTGAAAAGTTTTCCATGTTTCCTTCCCAAATTTGTTTTGCATGTTACTAATGACCACTTCTCGGACAAGTTCAATAATGGCTGAAAAAAAATTCAAAATGGCCGACTTATTGCGATTTTTCACTTTTTACGTCAATAATTTGACCTTGTGGGCGCGATAACTTGAAAAGTTTTTCACGTATCCTTTTCAAATTTGTTATGCATGTTACTAATGACCAGTTCTCAGACAAGTTCAATAATGGCCAAAAAAAAAAAAAAAATGGCCGATTTATTGCGATTTTTCACATTTTACGTCAATAATTTGACCTTGTGGGCGCGATAAGTTGAAAAGTTTTTCACATATCCTCTTCAAATTGGTTATGCATGTTACTAATAAGTAGTTCTTGGACAAGTTCAATAATGGCCGAAAAAAAAAAAAAAATGGCCGATTTATTGTGATTTTTCTCATTTTACGTCAATAATTTGACCTTGTGGGCGCGATAACTTGAAAAGTTTTTCACATATCCTCTTCAAACTTGTTATGCATGTTACTAATAAGTAGTTCTTGGACAAGTTCAATAATGGCTGAAAAAAAATTCAAAATGGCCGATTTATTGCGATTTTTCTCATTTTACGTCAATAATTTGACCTTGTGGGCGCGATAACTTGAAAAGTTTTTAATATATCATCTTCAAATCTGTTATGCATGTTACTAATAACCAGTTCTTGGACAACTTCAATAATGGCTGGAAAAAAATTCAAAATGGCCGATTTATTGTCATCTTTCACATTTTTTGTCAATAATTTGACCTTGTGGCCGCAATAATGACTTCAAGTTCAATAATGGCGGCGGGCTATTGTCGAGTGTGCTCTTGTTTTATGTTTCTTTTTCTTTTGTATTTGAAGGTATTTTAAGTTTTTATGAGTAATATTACTTCTAACATTTTCTATCAATGAGTATTTGCTGTTTTTACATGCGTATTTTCCACATATACCCATGCTATCTGGAGCAATAATTTTCAAACAAAGTATTCCCTTTATTAAGAAGCCAACATGTCTGAAATAAGAAAGCGGGAATTTAATCTTGACTCGCATAACTGGTAAATGTGCAGCACAATTTTTTTTAGATGTTTACCGTTCTAGTCTATGGATATGTTTACATCATATGGTCATATTAAGAAGCCAAAATAAAATGACAGATTTTTTTATGATTTCAGCCTGATTGTGTTGCTTTTAATTTAAAAAATCTTAAAATATGTCTACATCTAGGCCTAGTCTAGGGCTCTGCTATAGTTTAATTTACTTTATGTTGATGTCATAATTTTGAAGGTATGTAGGTCAGTCTCCCCCATCAAACCATTTATTCTATCTGTTGAATTTAAAAAATAAATTATGGAAACTATAGCCGGATTATAGCATATAGTGCTAGTTTATAGTAAAATTTCATGAAAAATTACTGGGAAATCAGCGAAAATCCTTCACCACGTTTAATTTGAATCCAGGTAGTGTCTATCCTTACTTGACTGACCATACGTATTTGCTGTTATTAATCATGATACTTAATACTAACGAATACAGTTATTTAGTTGTAGAAATGTAAGAATAGCATGCTATACGTACAGTGAATCACGTAATGTTAGTCAGTGATAAAGAAGTCTTCATTGTAAAAAGTCGATAGATATTGCAATTTGATGATTTCCCAGAAATTACAAATGCAGGCAATGAGGGCCCATCGGAGAAGTTCTGGAAGGGGCGGCAATTGGGATAATCGCTCGTAGGAATGCTAGAAAATTGACATTTGTCATTTTTCTTAAAATGTGGTTTATCATGTCAAATCAAACTTCAATCGTGAAGTCTTAATTTTCTGGTGGAAACGCGTGTCGTTAAATTGCACCCTGTTCAGCTGATTTGCGCTCCACTTTACATACAAATTATGTTAATTTTTTAAATCTACAATATATTTCACACAAACCTGTACCTGTGTCTTTCCCTGGCACTTATTTGTAAAAAAAAAAGATAGAAAAACTCGAAGACTTTTTCGGGTGAATTTGTGAAGGGTTTGACGTCCCTAGTATTTGAGGCCTTGTTAAAACAAATTTTTAGAAATGGGAATCTCAAATGTCCAAATTTTCAAATAATAAAAAATGTACCAAAAGATAACCTGATAACAATCATTAAGATTTGGCTGTGTGCTATATTATGTGTTTGAAGTTTGTGTAAATTTTGAAAGTAAATGTTTAGACTAACTTAGGCCCAAATTGAAAATAAGCTTGTTTCTGATTTCCTAGCCTGGTAGTATAAATGCTGCGGGTGAAAAACTTTTTTGAAAGGTTTTTCCCAAACAAATTTTTTTTTGGAGTATTACCGAACGCGTCCTGCCATTTTTCCGAATATACTTGATAACATGCAGCGATTGGGTTTCGTCTAAAACTCTAATTGTCCTGGCATTCCGAAATTTTGGAAAATTGCGCTGGCAGAAACGCTAGTGGTCGCCTTTCCGTTTTTTTTTTAAGGTCTGGCAGGAAAACAGAAAAACCCCCAGGATATTTTTAATATGGAGATTTGTTGCTCCGGTGATAATATCCATCTTTGTTTTTAGCTCCCACCGTCACCGTAGGTGAGACGGAGAGAGCTATGGATTCCTCCTCCGTTCTGTTTTTACCTCTCCTTTTGCCTTTTGCATATAAAATAAGCTAGGATAACAATTTTTGGTATGTGGGTTACTCCCAGATGGATAATGGACAGGTTAAAATATTTTAAATCTGAATTCCATACGAAAGGTCACAGAGGAGAATATGATGATGTTACGGCATTAGGCCGTCCGTGAACAATTCGTTTCCGGAGCAGATCTCTGAAAGTACTTGTCCGATTGTCTTCAAATTTTACACACGACACCTAGGGGGTCTAGTTGTGCCTTTTGGGGTATATGAGCTTTGACCTGCTTTTGGTTTAGAACTATGACCTATTTAGACGTTTTGACGCACACTTCGTTTTTACGGAGCAGATCTCGAAAAGTACTGGACCGATGACAGTCATATTGCACATACATGTTCTCTAAGGTCCCTAGTTTTGCCTTTTCAGGTTTTTGGACCTTGACCTTGAAGTTGACCCAGCACTTTGACCTAATTTATAACATCGGTAAATCCGACTGAAAGATTTTGCGGAATATCATGAAAACCGCTCAAGATAGCTACACCATTACTATAAAACAAATTGTGAGGTTTCAGGAGAGGATGCATCTTGAAAAATTTCAAGTTGATAAAATTAAAAATGGCCGCCTATCGGCCATTATTCACCTCGACAGGCCTGATATTGCGGAATATCATGAAAACCGCTCAAGATAGCTACACCATTAATATCAAATAAATTGTAAGGTTTCAGGAGAGGATGCATCTTGAAAAATTTCAATTTGAAAAAATTCAAAATGGCCGCCTATCGTCCATTATTCACCTCGACAGGCCTGATATTGTGGAATATCATAAAAACCGCTCAAGATATCTACACCATTACTATAAAACAAATTGTAAGGTTTCAGGAGAGGATGCATTTTGAAAAAATTCAACTCGTCCAAGTTAAAAATGGTCGCCAATCGGCCATTATTCACTTTCACATGGCGTTATTTGATAAACCGTGCTAGATGGCTAGACCATTACTATAAAACAAAATGTGTGATTTCACGAGAGGATGCATCTTGAAAAAATTGGCCTTGATAAAATTCAAAATGGCCGCTTATCAGCCATTATGCACTTTCACATGGCCGATATTTGGTCAACCGTGCTAGATGGCTAGACCATTACTATAAAACGAAATGTGAGATTTCAGATAAGGATGCATCTTGAAAAAATTTGACTTGATCAAATTTAAAATGGCCGCCTTTTCGGCCATTATTCATTTTCACATGGCTGATATTTGGTTTTCCGGGGAGGGTGCACCCTGAAAATTTTTAACTTACGAATTCAAAATGGCCGACAATCAGCATTATTTACCTCGATAGGCCTGATATCAGGTAAACCGTGCTAGATGACGTTTCGGGAGAGGATGCCTTTTAAAAACTTTCGACTCGATCGAATTCAAAATGGCCGCCTATCGGCCACTACCGTATTTGCCGGCCTATAAGTCGCACTGGAGTATAAGTCGCACTAGGCTCAAGATTAGGCTCGAACCATAGACAGGTCGCACTGGCAGATATGACGCACCAGGCTCAGAGACATCTCTGACGATATTCAAGTGTCAGGTGTCAGTACATTGGCGTTTATAGCAAGAGAAGAGGAGAGAGTCAATGCTATTTAATAGCCTGGTAGACCGATATTAAAAGTCTATAATAAAAGTGTTTAATATATTGTTCAATGTACTTGAACATGATTTTTAGTGATTTATTCGAAATTATTTCAATGCCATGTATGAAAGACAGACGCCATTGTTTTCTTTTCTACCTCATTAGAGAGCTCCCACTTCCGTAACTAACCCACACTCACCAGGTGGCGATGTCGATAAAGGGCATTGACTTAGGCCAGTGAATACAAATTAATAATAACAACAACTTGTAGCGTATGTTTTTCGGCGATTTCTCAGTCAATTCACAACCGATTTTTATTAAATTTAACAAGGGCTATTATCGAGTCCCCCGCCAAACACTGAAATTTTCACTGATAAATATTGTATAGTTCAAAAGTTAGACCATCTGGCTTGTAATGCAATTCGTGGCTTAAAACTGATTTTAATTTTAACAGTTTAATGGGTTTATAGAGGGACGTCGTTATTAGAAATTTATGCTACTATATGTCGAATGGTCTAACTTTTGAGCTATAAATTATTTTGTCATGAAAATTTTATGCTATTTGGCGGGGGACCCGATAATAGTCCTTGTAAAATTTCATGAAAATCGGTTGAGAATTGACTGAGAAATCGCTACTTGCGCTACAGGTTAATGTGACTTCTACTATAGATCTGTGTTTATGCGGTAAATTGCTTGCGATTGTCTCGTCCCCTAGCGAATGCTGACGATACTGACCGGATGCAGAGAAAATGTCTGACACACAAACGCAATCATAACAAACAAACAGTCACGATATTACACTAAAACATTCTATCTTACCCAATTAATCGTAAATTAAATACATAGTTCTTAGGCATAATGCATGCTGATCGATAGTAAACTAAATAACATTCCCAAATGGTATTAAAACTGACATACAATGGCCTCAAACGATGATATGACGTTAGCGGTTCATGGGCGGCGATCGCGTCATTACGTGACAGAGGGTAGAGGCCATTCTAGATTTTATTCAGCTGTCCTCGGCCGAGTTGAAAACCATAGAAAGGTCGCACCGGAGGATAAGTCGCATCAGCCTTTAAAAGTGGTTTTAAAAATAAAAAAGTCGCGTCTTATAACCCGGAAAATACGGTATTTACTTTCACATTGCTGATATTTGGTAAGCCGTGTTAGATAGCTGGACCATTACTATAAAACAAAATGTGAGATTACAAGAGAGGATGCATCTTGAAAAAAATTGACTCAATCAAATTCAAAATGGCCGCCTATGGGCCATTATTCACTTTCACATAGCTGTTATTTGGTAACCGTACTAGATGGCTAGACCATTACTATAAAACAAATTGTGAGATTTCAGGAGAGGATGCATCTTGAAAAATTTAGACTTGATCAAATTCAAAATGGCCTCCTATCGGCCATCATTCACTTTCACATGGGCGATATTTGGTAAACCGTGCTAGATGGCTAGACCATTACTATAGAATGAATTGTGAGATTTCAGCTGAGGATGCATCTTGGAAAATTTCGACTTGATCAAATTCAAAACGGCCGCCTTTAGGCCATTATTCACTTTCACATGGCCGATATTTGGTAAACCGTGCTAGATAGCTAGACGATTACTATAGAATGAAATGTGAGATTTCAGCTGAGGATGCATCTTGAAAAATTCTGACTCGATCAAATTTAAAATGGCCCCCTATCGGCCATTATTTACTTTCACATGCCCAATATTTTGCAAACTGTGTTAGATGTTAGTCCATTACTATAAAACAAAATTTGAGGTTTCGGGGGAGGATGCACCCTAAGTTTTTAACTAGTTTATATCGAATTCAAAATGACAATAAATCAGCTATTAGTTAACTCGATTGGCCTGATATCGGGTAAACCGTGCCAGATAGGTAGACCATTACTGGGATACTGATTAGGATCATTAATTTCAATGGAGGTTTGCAATCTCTGACAGACTGTCTAGTTCTTATCTTACTCTTAGACTGAGCTTCTTAGACCTAGTTGTCTTGATTTTTGACCTAGCCTAGGACTACATTAAAAACCCCACACAAAATTGCTTAAATCAAATTCTAATTCGTTGCGGGAGCTCCTGGACTTAGGCCAAAACAAAATATATGTTTGTTTCCGATTTGTTGTCATTTTAACCAGTGGGTAGGTAGGAAATTTATTTTATTCTATTTTTTATTTTATTTTTTGTCACTTCAACCAATCGGTAGGTAAGAATTTTATTTTATTTTATTTGGTGCCAAATTCACTTTCATGCATGTCTTATCTGTACAATACGTAACAATTTTTTGTTTTTTTTGACACTTTTCCACCCCACTCTCCTTTTCGTAACGTTTTTCAGAGTTACTTGAAAAACTACAGTCGGTAACTCATCCCTGAACTTATTGATTTCCTAAAAAAAAAAAAAGTTTTTTTTTTTTTTGGAAATCCATAAAATAAAATTGGGTCGCACATGTTTTGATAGGGTCGGTCGGAAATCGGAAACAAACAATATTTTTTTTTAGGCCTTATGTAGTCTTGTTAATTTTGTAATGAAGTAGTGTATTCCGCTTATCATGATTTCAATTTTTTCAGAATTCTCAGATTTTAAAAAATATTTTGATCAACATTTCTAAAAATCCAGACAAACCCAAACAAACTATTTGTATGAAAAATATGTTATTCGTGGTTCAAAGTATCAATAAGGATAAACAGTACTAGCTTTAGAACATTGCTTTTGAAACTTATGCCATTTTGACCAAACAATGTTTGCCGCAGCAAGTTGAAACATATTAAGTTTCAAAAACAATGTTCCGATGTAAGCCCAATTTACTACTTAACTATTTGTACACGTAAAGGATTGTTGAATGCTAGCACAGCACTCGGCCACATGTTGATGCTGTTGGTCCAGCATTCAGCAGGCAATCGGTGCTGTAGGGGAACTCCCTGATCCTCACTTTCACACACCAATTTATGGCAGTGACTTTTGAAGTAGCTTTGATCCCGCGACTTGAAAATAAAGCTAGTTCAGTCTTTTTCAGTGCTTTAAATTTTTTAAAGATTTTTTTCTGTATTTTTAGTCATGATCAGTAGGCTATACAGGGTTCAAAATCAACAGTGGTCCGGTGGCTCGAGGCCAAATATTGCTTTGGACCACCAGAATACTGTGTAGCAGGCCACTAAAATTTCCCGCCCTAAAATTGTTTGAAATATTCTAAATAAGCATCTCTCTGTTCAGAACACTGCCAGGTTGTAGTGGTCTGGTAGGCCACTAAAATGTCCCGGCTCAATATTGTTTCTGACAGGACTACCAGAAATGGCAGAGGATCAACAGTTTCTGGGTGCTGGTGGTCCTCTGCGCTAGTGCTCCAGAAAGTTGTTTTCTAACCCTGCTATATAACTTCATGTCAAAAAATTAACGTGTCAACATATGCAGTCCCTTTAACCATGATTTAGAAAATTTGAAAAAAAAATGTTCAAACCGCAAAGTATTCAAGAAACAAAACTGATCTGATTTCAACTGTCCACTGTAGCTCCATAGGTACTAGTACAAGAGATCCACCAGCCAATATAAATATATAAAACTAGATCACCTGAACAAATCAACTGAATCTAGTGTATGCTCAATTATTGTGACATGGTATTTTTTTGCAGGATGAAGTCTCTTCAGATCCTTTCTCCGTGGCGAGTCCTGGTTCACAGCGACCGGCCAGAGGTGACCTGCTAACATCCAGTCCCGCTCGTAACCTACCTGATTTTGATGATGAGTCTGAAGTTGGACCCCGAGATCCTGAGGAGGAGGAGGACGGAGAGGAACTCTTTGGGGATGAACTGGAGAGGTAGATATATTACACAGCTAAAAGCTGGTAGCAAATAATATTAACCAATATGCTTCTGAATTATATGCTTGTATTTCTCATTCATTCGCAGCTGGAATTGCTGACGCAATTACCAGCTTTAAATTTATATAGCCATCTTCAATATTGAAGTATTGGATTAATTAAACATCTACCAAAATATATTTTATCAAACTTTGTCATATTTCTGTGGATCTAAAGCATTCTTGAAACTGCACACCTGGTCAACAAGTCTTAAACGCATACATAAAGAGAGGTGACATCAGGCATGCAGAAATACTTTTGATTAACTTTTCAACCTCTTTCCCCACATTCCCCCCCCCCCCCCCAATTGCAACTTTATGGGCCATATCAATAATATGAGCGTACGTTGTTTTCAGAGATTATCGACCAATCTCGGAGCTGGACAGATATGATCCTGAAGCTTTGGATGATGAGGGTGATTTCTCCGAGATGTCTATGACAGAACGGCTGGCGGCGGAGAGGGAACTCAGGAAAAGAGATCACGATGACGTGACGGCCACTGGCCGCATGAGACCCGGAATTCTCTATGGTGTGTGGTTGCTTTCTGTAAAACATTGAAAATCTGTGTATGATTGTATTTTATGTGATACTGCATAATCTTCTCTGGTATCTGATTGATCCATCAAATCCAAACATGTGTTTAATGTCTTTTCCGCATTTGTTATTGACTTATTCACCTCCGTCGGACTGCACATTATCTCATGTTTTTTTCCAATACTCATCCGTTTAGCTTCATGAAATTAAAAAAAAAAACAGACTTAATTTTTTGGTCAAACATGTCAGAATTATCTTTGATGTGTCTTCTATTTTGTCGTGCCATCAAACTAATAATAATCTCATTGTATGGCATCATGAGAAAACTTCACTACAATGTTATGTTTGAAGGAGACGCTCACCCGTTGTACCATCTTGGATGCTGACATAACATTTATTTTAAACCAGAATCAGCTCCAGGTCTTCTGGCTGGAGTCTCATTGAACACCTGTTATAATATAATATGAAAAACAATAAATTTTATGATTGTTTTTATTTGTTTTCACAGAGGAATCTGATGAAGAGGATGACAGACCAACACGTAAACGCCGCCTCGCTGAACGAGCGGCAGAAGGAGCCGATGACGAGGAGGTAAAACAATTTTTAACCCCTCGAGCTGTAAGCCATAAAATAAAAAAATTACCCACATGAAGTTGCGTCCCCCTATTGCAATCTACAGCTTCAAGTAGCTAAATTTACAATTTGACCCCTGTGCTGAATAGTTTGAGTATTTTTCATTCATTTGAAGCTGGAATTGCTAACGCAACTTCCAGCTTAAAATGAATAAAAATCAATATTCTTAATGAAAAATGATAAGACATCTTCCAAATTTAAATATTTGATAAGCTGTGCATCTGCCACAAGATATGTTACATATTTCAGTGGCAGTTTATTAAGTCTGACATTTGCTTAAAAACGAATATATATACGGTCGTAGCTGCACAAGGGTTAACTTATAAAAAAATAGCTGTGCCATGTGAGATATTTCACTTTTAAAAACTAGGTAGACGAGTGATGAAGAAGACACTGAACAACCATTATAATCGATGTCTGCTCCTGGGGTTTAGTACCCATGTCCCCACAATCACCACATTCTGGATACAGTGGCAATCTGGTGAAGGCTTAGGGTTAAAATTTGTATGCAGTTTGTTTTTTGGCTCATTACTCAAAGCTCTTCAATCATGCTGTTAAGACAGCAGAAAGATTGGAAAATAATTTGGCGCCGTCTTTAGCAATTTTACTACATTTCGAGAGAATGGATGTTTCTTCTTTTGATTGTTCTTGAAGATTATTGAATTTTGAAAGTGTAACCTGTTTGATGTTTGTTGTTTTAAGGCTTTGAAGGGGCACTCGGGTGTAACCTGTATTGGCGCTCCTTTTTTCAGATGATAGAGAGTATAGAGAACTTAGAGGATATGAAGGGGCACTCTGTCCGAGAGTGGGTGTCTATGCTGCAGCCAAGAACTGAAATCTATAATAGATTCAAAAACTTCCTCAGGACTTTTGTGGACGACAAAGGACACAGTTTATACAAAGAGAAAATCAGACAGATGGTTGAAGGCAAGTCATTTATTATCCCTCCTAACATTCAAGTATTTCCAGGGAATATTATTTTGATAGATCAATGTAGTCCTTCAAATTATCATTCCCAGGAACCACAAGGAATTGAACTAATGTTATTTTATTGTTGATCCACCGTTTATGACGCTGGCCCAACAATGAAACAACATTGAATTATCTGCCTCATAATGTCAAAATATTTCTATCTGAAAGTGTTTTTATCAACTGAAATTATCTAGAAACACAAGGAATTGAACTAATTATATTTTATTGTTGATCAACCGTCTGCGACACTGGCCCAACAATGAAACAACATTTCTCTGCCTTCAAAAAGTGTTTTTATCTAGATATCAATTTTATTCAGTCTGTAGAGTGTAGGCTTTTTAACCTGTGAATGTGACAGCATTTTTATTGGAGTTATGTTTTCCAGGTAATAAGGAGAGTTTGGTTGTTGACTACAACATGTTGGCATCACAGGAACACGTGCTCGCTTACTTCTTACCAGAAGCTCCAGCAGAAATGCTGAAAATATTTGATGAGGTAAGATAATGTACTAGAATGTGAGCCAATGCTGGTGTGATGTTGTGCCAGCGTTGTAGACTGTGGACCAACGTCAACCCAGCATTGGTTACTCTGGAGCTAATTTCACACCATCTTTAAGTTTATGTTAAATTACCAACTCGAGATTTATTATTGAAAAAACATGTAATGTAGAGTTACAATATCTTGAAACAAAAATTATTTTTATCTAATAAATGTCAAGTGACTGCTACAGATAGTTATGATGATAACCTGTTAACTAGTTAGACCTTAACAGGCGATGAATGTGTTATTCTTGTCTCGAATCTGAACACTCTGTGGCATTTAAATATTTACACGTCGTCATTTTTTATTCCATTATCACTACTTTCCAACCATTTGATTCTTTCAGATCCTGTTGTCTAAAGACGGTATCCGTGCTGAGCGTTAATGTAGTCAGTGATTTTTTATTTGGAAAAAGGCTTTTTCTGAATTCTGTTTCGGCTTTCATTGCTGAAAAATAGCTTAAGAGCTCAAAACACATTCTAAGGAAATCATGTGACTAATGTCAACTCCTGTAACTTAACGTATTTCTTATAAATTTTATCATATTATTATTTGATCAATACTTCCGGTCCACAAAATTGCTTTGTTAAATTAACAAACAAACTACCAGTAACATAATAATATAACCCAGATATGCAAACCGTCACGACTTTGTTAATCGGCTGCCAGTGCATTGCATACTTGTAGGCCTGCACTCTATACTGTATTACAGACAACAGTAGCCATGACCAGCCCTCACAGTCAAGTTGTGCGTTGTGATTCCCCTAATGTTTTTTACCGGGGATTTCAGCGTTCTGAACAACGCTGATTGAGAAATATGGTAATATGCACAACATTTTAACAAATCTGAAACAGTTGTATATTACCAAATGTAGATGAAATGTTGCTGATTATAATAATATGATAAAAACGTCTGATTCTTACACATTACCATCCAAAAAGACATCAGTTTTGTGTGTGCACAAGCTGCACCCGCTAAAACTTCAGTCATAGTCGGGTTTGTTAAATTTTCAGCTCTGCTACTAAGATAATGCAGCAATGTCTAGGCTACTAGACTTTCATGTTGAGCAGCTGTTTTAACTTAACGGGCAATGAATAATTTTTGTGATTAATGTTCATTTTTCTGAGCTCTGTAGCAGACATAAACTAGATTAATCCTTTGCCCATCCAACAATTTTAATAGAAAAAACCACTACTAGTTGAAAGAGGGGATGTTCAAGAGCTGTACTATCACTATCAGTCTTGCACACATTTATCAGTCGTATCTTCATATCTTCCATTCACTGATTTTAATAGTGAATGGTATTTGAAAATATTAAGCAGACTAGTCACAATGAGCACTTGACGAACTAATGCATCCCCGATTGCCTTTGTACCAGGCCATGGTTATACTTTCTTGTAAATTTAACTACACAAGTTGTTGTTTTGTATTTTTAGGCTGGTAAGGATGTGGTGTTGAGCATGTACCCTCGCTACGATCAGATCGTGAAGGAAATCCACGTCAGAATCAGTGATCTGCCTCTTATTGAAGACATTCGCTCTCTCAGGTGTGTAAACCTTTCAGTCTTTTGAAGTCAATGTCTGTCTTCAAAAGACAATCCCAACACTTGAAAGATAAAATATGTATGATGATCATAGACCTATAAAATAGCTATAACAACGGAGCATGAGGAGCTGACTAAGCCATTTATGACTTCTTCAATGTAAATAACACTTCCTGCCGGCCCCGATAACTCATTCGTATCGGCTGGGGCTTGTAACCTGGTGGTACCAGGTTCGAATCCCGGCCGGGACGGGTATTTGTCATCGTGGTTGTGCATATATACAGTGCTCCAAACTGTTCAAAGGCATGGAGTGTGAAGTGCTGCCTATGGTACTGTGCACTATAAAGAGCCCTTGAAGTCATTCGAAATAAGAGTAGGGCATTGTCCGGGCTTCCTTCTGTCGCGATATTGCCATGATTGTGCGGAAAGCGATGTAAAGCAATATTCATATCCTCTTTGAAAATTAAAAAACTAAATTTGTTGACATAAATGTTATCTACACTGTTTGTAATATTTAATTTAACCCTTTCAGTGCAGGGACCGTCTCTATACATCATCACATCAGATTCTGACATTAAAGACTGTCACGCACTTAAGGAATTAAAATATTTATAATGGCTGTAGACCCATAACATAGTTATAAATCAGAAAGAGCTAAGTAAACATTTTTGATGATTTCAAGTTGAAAAAACCCCTCTGGTCTATGGTTTATACAGAAATAATTCAGAGTTGTAAAGGGTTGACCCTTAGAGCACTGAGCCATTTAAATTTTCAATCACTTGAAGTTGTGTCCCGCTACCACGATACACCACTTCAAGTGACTAACAATTTGTGTTGTTTGTGAAATTTAGGTCCCAATATCAGGGATCAACACTAACACTGTCCAGTTGGCCCGAGGCCAGTGAAAATCACCAAGGGCCAGGGAATCACCTGAGATACTGGCCCTAGGGGCAACGAAAAAATTACACTCCCCTCATACTGTGTACACTAAGGACTAGAACAATAAGGCTAAGGGCCAGTTTTTATCTGAATTTACTGGCCATTTGGGCTACTACTTGAAATCAGTTAGTGTCGATCCCTGCAATATATATCCAGTGTTTCAAGATTGAATGCATATTTTACTGTGAACAGCTTGTTATCAGGGGTTATACAGATGCTAATGAAAACACAGAATGTCTACTGCAGTCGACATAGTGCTTTAACCCTTTCAAGCCTGAGTTTACCATAGTCATCTTCATCCACTACAAGCCGCGAATTGCTGTCGCAATTCTCGACTTGTAGTGAATGAAGATGATTTGATGTGGGTGAAAAATTGAAGAAAATGACCATGTATTGGAAACCTGTTTCATGGGAATTTTCTAAAACCCTTGGTTGTAGGAAAATCAGGTCTGTTATCAGGGATGTAAGATGATGCTTTAATGCATCGTGAGGACTCAAAGGGTTAAGGGTTAAATGTACACTTCATTCAATGGCGGTTGTTTTTCAGGCAGCTTCATTTAAACCAGCTTATCCGTACTAGTGGTGTAGTGACTGCTACGACAGGTGTGCTGCCGCAGCTGGCCATGATCAAATATGATTGCGGTAAATGTGGCTTCATTCTCGGACCATTCTACCAGAATCAGAACCAAGAAGTCAAACCTGGGTCGTGTCCAGAATGTCAGTCAATGGGACCGTTTGAAATCAACATGGAACAGGTGAGTGTATTTAAAATGATTCATCTAATTAATTTATTCAACACCAGCAAACACTTCTTGATAGTTCTGATAAAAATTGGAAGCATTACGATGTTTAAGATTTTATAACCATTTGATTGTGTGTCCCAGTAGTGGGACATGGCTTAAAGTGGGTAGAAATTTAAATTAGGAAACTAAACGGGCAAAGGGTGAAGGCAGCAATTCACATCTAAGTGAATAAAAATGAGAAGAAATGTGCACAATAAAAATCTATTAAAATTACATATTTTGGGCTTGTATTTGATATCTCAAACTTAAAAGATTTCATGGGCAATTTTTTTGTAGTCAAAATTTGAGGCTGGCAGAAGAAAACTATTTCTGATATATATTACCTTTGTTTCTATAAAGATTTTTTCCCAGAGCAAATAATTAATAGGTCTAGAATTTAAAACGACACTATATGATAATCCTCATTCATGGGTCTTACTCCTTGTTGTTTATCAGCTGTGATCATCACATCACTCTGATTAATGCTGCGACCCTAAATAATGTATGCTCCCTACAGGTGTGATCAGTAACAAGCTACTGCTCATGTATGTTGGAGCTGACAGCACTTATAGTATCAACATCATCGCTAATATTCACTATGTTCCAAAATACCAACACTGCATGTATCATGTTTGACCACCTATATACCCATTAATACAATCACGGAGAAATGAGAAATCACAAGAAAATAGTAAACCATCAATATGAAAGGGATGGAAACCACCCACCGACCTATACAACTATGTTGGTATTTTGAAACATTGTGAAGTTTTTAGACCCCTCACCATCTAGTAACACATTATTTAACCTACCGTTCGGCAGCCAATCACTACTAATTTTTGTGATTTTGCAGACACTTTACAAGAATTATCAGAGAATCACGCTACAAGAAAGTCCGGGGAAGGTTCCTGCCGGCAGACTGCCTCGCTCTAAGGACGCCATCCTGCTGGACGATCTGGTCGACACGTGTAAACCTGGAGACGAAATCGTAAGTAATCCTCAATGTGATACAGTACACAATGTTCACTTACATGCCCATGAAATTACACAGCGGACTACTCAATTTTAATCTGTTTTATTTGGCGATCAAATTACTGAATGAAATGACTGTTTAAACATAAAGAGTTGCAAATGTTTAGTCCTAAATTAAACGAATAGTAATAATTTTCACCCACTTGCTCCATATAATAACAAATATAACACCTATAAAAACTACTCTAATAAGCGCCCATCCCCCATGTAATCTCGTGGGGGGGGGGGGGGTTATTCTAATTAATGCCCCAGGCGTTTATTAGAATAGATACATTATCTGGATTTTAACTTCCATAAAAATGGATTTTTATTGACTTCCATAAAATAAATCCGGATTTTTCCCATCACTTGCTAGCATTTCTGGGTTTATTACATGTTTTACACATTCACTGTAAATATAATGGAGCTTCCAGGTGATTGCATCTTGTTGTTTGTCAAACAGGAAATGACAGGAATTTATCACAACAATTACGACGGCTCCCTAAACACGGCGAATGGATTCCCCGTCTTCGCTACAGTTATTCAGGCCAATCACATCTCCAGAAAAGACGATAAGATGGCGGTGGCCAGCCTGACAGACGACGATGTGAAAGCGGTCGTTCAGCTGTCTAAGGATGAGAGGATCGGGGAGAGGGTAGGTCCTTATTTTGTCTTTGTTAGGATCAGACTGATGATATATAAGTTGTAATGAAGAACACTCATTATTTTTTTCCTAAGCATAATATTTTAACCCTTTCAGTGCCGGAATCAACCTTGATGCCGAAAGTCTATTCCTGCATTGAAAGAATTAAATTTTTATAATGACCGTAGACCCATAACATAGGTATTCAAATGAAGTGGAAAGACATTTATGATGATTCAAATTGAAAAAAAACCTTGGTCTCTATAGAGTTTGTTGTAATACCCATGCTGTGAAGGTTTGAAGGGGTTGTACAAGCCAGATACAAGTCTTAAAAGGAAAGCAACACCATAACCAAGTTTGTCAATACTAGTTTTAAAATACCATATTTCACTATGTGTAAATATTTCTTTTCAGATCTGTGCCAGTATTGCCCCCTCTATATACGGCCACGAAAACATCAAGAGAGCCTTCGCCATGGCGATATTTAGTGGAGAACCAAAAAATCCAGGTATAATTTATTAACCTTGTCCTGCTAAGTTATTATATTTAAATTTTCACCTACTTGGAAGTAGTGTTACGCTACCGCGACCCACAACTTCAAGTGGCTTTGAGGAGAGCATATTCATTAGTGTAATTCTATGTTGTAATCCTTAGTAAATAAATATGTCTAAACCAACTTCAAGTGGCTGAAAATTACTCTGTATTTATTCAATTTGAGCACAAATGTCTGCAAATTTTGATACCCATTTCATTCACAATAACAGTGATTTGGTCGACTAATAAGACGGACTAAAAACAACAATAGTCTTGATCAGCAGGACAAGGGTTAATACATGCCCACAGGGTTTCTCCCAAGTGCCTCAATTTGCAAAATTGTGATTCAAATTTTACAAATAGACAGGGTTCGTACGGGGCCTTAAAAGCCTTGAATTTTATATTATTTTTTCAAGGCTTTGAAATTCATGAATTTTGTCAAAGGCCTTGAAAAGCCTTGAAAATTAACCATCCCGTATGCCATTTTGTGAAAGGTTTTTGATAGCAGTCAAGAAGCCATTCCGTAAAAGGTTTGATTATAACCCTGATAACAGCCAAGCTCCAGTGATCACACATTTGTTCTCTGATATCTCTTACTTTTGCAGTGTGACACCTCTACATGCCATTTTAAAACTAAATTTGGTTTTTAATGTTCATCAATGTTTTACATGGTTTGCGTGGGGCCTGGAAAAACCTACTTTTTTGGCCTTAAAACGCCTTAAAAAGGCTTTGAATTCGGTGCTGCCACAGGTGTACGAACCCTGAGTAGGAGTAATTTATACCCACTTGAAGTTGTGGTTTGCGGTAGCGAGATAACTAAAAATTTTAATATATGTAGCGCTTAAAGGGTTAACCTTTCGAGTAGTTTTTATCCACTTGAAGTTGTGGGTAAAAATTGTATCATGTACTACTTTAGGGTTAACCCTACAATGATACTTGTTCCAGGTGGAAAACACAAAGTGCGAGGGGACATCAACATCCTGGTTTGCGGAGATCCAGGGACAGCCAAATCACAGTTCCTGAAATACGTGGAGAAGACGGCACCTCGAGTGATCTTCACCACAGGACAGGGGGCGTCAGCAGTCGGTCTGACGGCTTACGTTCAGAGGAGTCCCGTGACGAGGGAGTGGACGCTGGAGGCTGGAGCTCTGGTTCTCGCCGACAAAGGAGTGTGTTTGATTGACGAGTTTGACAAGGTAACCAATCTATTAACCCTTGTGCTGCCAGGGTTACAGGTATTACAGGGTTACCGCGGGTCATTAAAAGTCATTAATTACCCTGTCCTATACGACAAACAACCCTGTGTAAGGGTAAGTCATTAGAAGTCATGAAAAATAAGAAAATCAGAGATTATATGGACTCTATGTACGATCATCAGCCAGCCTGTCCTATCAAAAACTACTGGTTTTCTGCTAGTTTTGAAGTCAGTGTCACCTATCCTTATTGTCGGAAGGTGCATACAGCATGCTTTCAGGTCTATCTATTATTTTGTGCTTAAAATACGACAAAAAGTTATACATAAGTATTAATTTGTTTAATTTTGCCAGTAAAAAATCATTAAATTTCAAGTGAAAAAAGTCATTATTTTTTAAGAAGAGTAGACCCGCAGGAACCTTGTATTAACCCTTTATAAGCTAGAGAAGCTCATTGACACACAAATATTTTAACACTTAAAACATTTTACATTATCTGAAGAATCACTTAATGTCCTACACAAATTTTGTTGGAATTTTCAATAATAACACCCACTTCAAGTCATCATCCACTACAAGTTGAGACTGCAATTTGTGGCTTGTAGTGGATAGAGATTACAATGGTAAATTCAAGCTTGAAATGGTTTAAAAATTGTGCTATTTTAAATTTCCAAGACCCACAAATTTAATGATATCTGCTTTGCTCATATCTATCTACGACTTAGCTAGATATGAGCAAAGCAGATTGCAGGAGGGAGTATTGTGCTATTTTAATAAATCATTAACATATAATAGCGACTTTTTATGTGATTAAATTACACTTTTTGCTTTTGAGGTATTAATTACAAAATACATCTGCTTGTTACATTGTAATTTCAAGGTCTTTCATCATTTGCCTGCCTGTGAAACATGGTAGTGAGACCCCTATTAATTTTAATAATTACACTTTCTATGACCTTTTTCGCAAGAAACACCACCATTGTTTCTTTCCGATTACAGTTTTAACTTGTATAGAATAAAACTGTTCTGCCAAATTGTTTGTTTCTAATTTGAATGTAGAATTTTCACGGAAAATATGAAAATGTATTTATATTTTTGACAAATGAACAAATTAAATTATTTCATTAGTCTAGACTCTAGCATCAAATTTATATAAATTTGCTGCTAGATAAGCGATTCATTTATATAGGGAATGTCAGTTTGCGGGATGGCCAAGTGGCCTCCCCCCATAAGAGGTTGGCTGCTCATAAGAGCTGCTGCTATAGCAGGTTCCACTGTATATATATAAATTATATTACATAAATTATTTGATTAGACAAGCATCCAAGAGAGACTATTTTATCAACAGCATTACCATTTTATTTGCATTGAGACCTGCTTTTAACCGCTTATTTTTATATACAGGATATATGGTTCCAGTGCTGATGAGGATGGTTAATGTAACATTTCTTATTCCGTCTTGTAATAAAAAAATGTGGAACGTGGGAAATATGCCTAGCACCATGATGGCTGTGGACCCATAACATAGGTTTTCAAATTAAGCGGAAAGAGCTTGGAGATTGGAAAAATACTTTTTCTCCATGGTTTATGCAAAAATATTGCAGCTTTGTACAGGGGTGGGAAATTTCCATCTACAGACGGATTTCCATCTTTTGAAAAAATTGTGAATAGGCAATATTCTGTGCAGTCTTGGAATAAAAAAATTTCAGTCTTGGAATAATTTTCTTTTCAGTCTTGGAATAATATTCTTTTCAGTCTTGGAATAATATTCTTTTCAGTTTTGGAATAATTTTCCACTCTCACCCCTGTTTATAAGGGTTAACTTGGAATTCTATGTCTCCTGGTTCACGATCAGACTACTTTGCCAGTGTATGATGATATATTTGATGTTTACAGATGAACGACGCTGACAGGACGAGTATTCACGAGGCGATGGAGCAGCAGAGTATCTCTATATCTAAGGCGGGAATCGTCACTTCACTACAGGCTCGCTGTGCTGTGCTGGCCGCGGCCAATCCCATAGGAGGGAGATACGACCCGTCTCTTACATTCTCTGAAAATGTAAGTGTTTACTAGATTTAACTTACCCTTTCAGTCCTGACTTTACATTGTCATATTCATCCACTACAAGCCGCGAATTGGTGCCGCAATTCTCGACTTGTAGTGGACGAATATGATATGAAGTGGGTGAAAAATTAAAGAAAACGACCATGTTTTAGTAAACCAGTTCTATGGGAATTTTCATCTAAAGCGCCTAGTGGTAGGAAAATTAAGTGTGTTTTCAGGGATGTAAAATGATGCTTTAATGCATCTTGAGGGCTTAAAGTGCAGGAAATATTCTGCTGAATTCAATGAAGAGCGAACTGCAGACCTTTTTAGCTCCCGCCGTCACCGTAGGTGAGCGAAGGGAGCTATGGATTCTACCTCCGTTTTTTTTTTGCCTCTTCTTTTGCCTATAACTTTGTGAGAAAATAAGCTAGGATAACAATTTTTGGTATGTGGGTTACTTCCAGGTGGCTAATGGACGGGTTAAAATATTTTAAATCTGAATTCAATACGCAAGGTTGCAGAGGAGAAAATGATGATGTGACGGCGTTGGGCCGTCCGTAAACAATTCGTTTCCGGAGCATATCTCTAAAAGTACTTGTCCGATTGTCTTCAAATTTTACACACAACACCCCTAGGGGGTCTAGTTGTGCCTTTTGGGGTATTTGAACTTTGACCTACTTCTGGTTCAGAACTATGACCTATTTAGACGTTTTGACGCGCACTTCGTTTCCGGAGCAGATCTCGAAAAGTACTGGGCCGATGACAGTCATATTGCACATACATGTTCTCTAAGGTCCCTAGTTGTGCCTTTTCAGGTTTTTGGACCTTGACCTTGAAGTTGACCCAGCACTTTGACCTAATTTATAACATCGGTAAATCCGACTGAAAGATTTTGCAAAATATCATGAAAACCGCTGAAGATAGCTACACCATTACTATAAAACAAATTGTGAGGTTTCAGGAGAGGATGCATCTTGAAAAATTTCAATTCGATAAAATTAAAAATGGCCGCCTATCGGCCATTATTCACCTCGACAGGCCTGATATTGCGGAATATCATGAAAACCGCTCAAGATAGCTACACCATTAATATCAAATAAATTGTAAGGTTTCAGGAGAGGATGCATCCTGAAAAATTTGAAGTTGATAAAATTCAAAATGGCCGCCTATCAGCCATTATTCACCTCGACAGGCCTGATATTGTGGAATATCATGAAAACCGCTCAAGATATCTACACCATTACTATAAAACAAATTGTAAGGCTTCAGGAGAGGATGTATTTTGAAAAAAATAATTTTGTCAAAGTTCAAAATGGCCGCCAATCAGCCATTATTCACTTTCACATGGCCGTTATTTGGTAAACCGTGCTAGATGGCTAGACCATTACTATAAAACAAAATGTGTGATTTCAGGAGAGGATGCATCTTGAAAAAATTTGACTCAATAAAATTCAAAATGGCCGCTTATCGGCCATTATTCACTTTCACATGGCCGTTATTTGGTCAACCGTGCTAGATGGCTAGACCATTACTGTAAAACGAAATGTGAGATTTCAGATGAGGATGCATCTTGAAAAAAATTGACTTGATCAAATTTAAAATGGCCGCCTTTTCGGCCATTATTCATTTTCACATGGCTGATATTTGGTAAACCGTGCTAGATGGCTAGACCATTACCTGATTACTATAAAACAAAGTGTGAGTTTTCGGGGGAGGATGCACCCTGAAAATTTTTAACTTACGAATTCAAAATGGCCGTCAATCAGCATTATTTACCTCGATAGGCCTGATATCAGGTAAACCGTGCTAGATAGCTAGACCATTACTATAAAACAAAATGTGACGTTTCGAGAGAGGATGCCTTTTAAAAACTTTCGACTCAATCAAATTCAAAATGGCCGCCTATCGGCCACTTTTTACTTGCACATTGCTGATATTTGGTAAACCGTGTTAGATAGCTGGACCATTACTATAAAACAAAATGTGAGATTACAAGTGAGGATGCATCTTGAAAAAAATTGACTCCATCAAATTCAAAATGGCCGCCTATCGGCCATTATTCACTTTCACATAGCCGGTTTTTAGTAACCGTACTAGATGGCTAGACCATTACTATAAAACAAAATGTGAGATTTCAGGAGAGGATGCATCTTGAAAAATTTTGACTTGATCAAATTCAAAATGACCTCCTATCGGCCATTATTCACTTTCATATGGGCGATATTTGGTAAACCGTGCTAGATGGCTAGACCATTACTATAGAATGAAATGTGAGATTTCAGCTGAGGATGCATCTTGGAAAATTTTGACTTGATCAAATTCAAAATGGACGCCTTTAGGCCATTATTCACTTTCACATGGCCGATATTTGGTAAACCATGCTAGATAGCTAGACGATTACTATAGAATGAAATGTGAGATTTCGGCTGAGGATGCATCTTGAAAAATTCTGACTCGATCAAATTCAAAATGGCCCCCTATCGGCCATTATTTACTTTCACATGCCCAATATTTTGCAAACTGTGTTAGATGTTAGTCCATTACTATAAAACAAAATTTGAGGTTTCGGGGGAGGATGCACCCTAAGTTTTTAACTAATTTATATCGAATTCAAATTGACCGTAAATCAGCTATTAGTTAACTCGATTGGCCTGATATCGGGTAAACCATGCCAGATAGGTAGACCATTACTGGGATACTGATTAGGATCATTAATTTCAATGGAGGTTTGCAATCTCTGACAGACTGTCTAGTTCTTATCTTACTCTTAGACTGGGCTTTTTAGACCTAGTTGTCTTGCGTCTTGATTTTTGACCTAGACTAGGACTCCATTAATAACCCTATACAAAATTGCTTAAATCAAATTCTAATTCGGAGCGGGAGCTCCGGGACTTATGTAGTCTTGTTATTTATGCGTTGTTCACGCAATTATGGTAACCATTAATAATCTAGACTTGTGATTTTCAAAATTCTGCTGAAAAAAAATAATGTCTGCCAATCATTAGTATTTGAAAAACATTAATCACATTCTCAACAATATGGAGGTGTGCAAGTAATATTTTATAGATGCTACCAAAAATCATAATGGAACTTTATAATTTACGCTCGGAATAAGTCAATAACTTCAAAAACTCCCATGTCCTGAGCAATGACAGTCAAATACAAATATTATTTTATTCCAATCATGTAATATAACAGCAGAGAAATTTTTTTTGCAACATATCTTATCACAAAAATCATGTCTTAGGTACAAATGTCAAATCAAAGTACTAAAACCTATCTAACACCTCTTCCCAATCCTACCAGGACAATGCAAACCCAGTTACAACTGTTCTGTCTACACCCCAACCCCCCCCCCCCCCCTCCCTATCAAAACTAACTTAATTTAGTAGGAGTTTTCAATTTTGTGACTTATATAGTGCTGAAAAGCATCAGACTTTCAATGACTTAATCTTTGAATCTCTGCATGTTTAATACCTGTCTCAGCAGCTGTTGTTGCTGCCCTTTCCCGAAATGAGTTACCTTTATTTGCTTTGACATCCAGCCCGTCTGCTAAGATACAATTTAGAAAAAACAATGCTGCCCTCCATCCAATAAGGAAAATTGTTCCCTCTTTTATCACCCCTCAGGGATGAAAATTAAGCAATTTCGCTTTCTATACAAAAGTGACACCTCCACCCACATAGTGCTTTTTCCATCGCATTGCTCTAATAAGGTCTAAGTGGAGTCTAGCCAGACAGTAGCTCTTGGGAAGCATTCTTGCAATAAGGAGATGAAACACACTTTTATACTGACACTTCATTGATGTCGACATTGCATCCAAAAGCAGAGCAGCGATAATACAAATATTAAACAAACTTTAAGAGAAAAATGACATTGATTGTTATTTGATTGTTATTGATTGTTATTTGGTGATCCCAAGATGAGTAAATCATGTAAAACATTTACTGACTGAGCATTGAAATTTTTATTGACCACCAATTGAATAGCATCAGGAAAAGATTCAAATCTATGCAGGACCCCCCCCCCCTCCCCAAATCTAACAATTGATTATCTTCATATTGCTGGCAAAAAGTTTGATTGAACTATCACCACCCTGCTTCGACAGATCCCTCACAATTACATATATTTGAGCAATGCTGGCTCTTGAGACATTATTGGCCGCAGAACTATTGCAGCAAATATATGAAAAGCCGAAGTCCACTGGTTGATATTTCATAATTTGTCACCCGCCTAATTCTTGTGGCTGGTTGTGAATGGCCTTCCCTATTACAGTAGAACCTGCTATGAGCAGCCACCCTTGCGACACAGCAAAAGTGGACTTTAAACGCAGGTGGCTGCTCATAGGAGGTTCTACTGTATTGCAAAATCCCAAAGTATACTCTTCTTGTTGAGGTGCTGTGTTTAACAGATGACTTAGGTTAATATATTCATTGTTCCAAATTTTTTTTTTCATTTTCTTAGGCACTCCACCAGCTTGAGGAGTGTCAGACATTAACCCTTTCATGGTCATAATGTTTAATACTGACTGCATATTCAGGTCATTAATTAAGGTAATCAGGTCAGTGCCCAGGTCCTAATTAAGGGTGAAAATTGAATAATTTTGGGGTTCTGAACATTATTTGACTTTCTGAGAGTTTGGTTAAAGATATCGACATGAAACTTCACACAGGTAATCACCAAAGGACAAAATTTGCTTAAATTTGCATAAATTATGCATATTGCATAAATTATGCAAATAAGGCACATTATGTTATTGGTAATATTGGCAAAAAAATATGTTTCTGGGGGTATAATTAGCTATATATCATGTATATATGTTAAAATAAAACTGAAAAGAAATGGTCAAAAATAGGGAGACCAATTAAATGTGCTTTTTAAATTATGCATATTCCATAAATTATGCAAATGAGCAGTTATATACCACTACAATGATATCTAATTAATATGTTGATCTTCCAAATTTTGGGGTTTTCCTTTATCTTATTCAAGCTTTAGGGCTATGGTATGGATGGAGATATTGACATAAAACTAAACACAGGTAATCACCAGATAGGAATGAATAAATTATGGATATCGCATAAATTATGCAAATGAGGCACATTATGAAATCTGTAGTATTGGAAGAAATTTTGATAAATTTAGGTTCCTAAGGGTATAATTGGCTGACATCATGTATAATCATGTTAACATCAAAAGTAGGCCAAGATGCTCAAACATAAGAGCTAAGAAATGTGCAATTATTTAAATATGCAAATGCAATAAATTATGCAAATGAGCATTTATATACCCCTAGGCCTACAGTTATATTTTGATTTTCAAAATTTTAGAGTAGGCCTACCCCTACCGGTGTCCCCATATCGCATGCAATTTTAAGTAGTCTAAGAAGATAATATTGACATGTAGACCCTAAGCATAATAGCCAAAGATATATACAGAAAAATAATTAATGTAATAATTAAATCTTCATCCGAATCGATGTCAGTGACAGGGTCGGACTCGCGTCACTACTGCACTGGGCCTATCATAAAGATCGCTGTCAGTTTCACGGACCCTTGCGATCCGACAAGGCCCCCCATTATCGCTCGCCGAGTGACTCGCCAGTACACTAAAGCTTTTAATTTCCAATGAATCGGATGCCAAATCCATTTCATATAGGCCAAACGAACGAAAAAACAAGACAAGCAGACGAAAACAGCGACTAGACTATAGCAGACGACAACAACCTGACAACTGTCAAACAAGCGAGCACGACTCTTGTGACGGCAAATCGGCGGACATGTTGAATCTCCGCAAAAAACAGTTGAATTTGTGGGCGCCAAAATAATACCTGCCCATCTATTAAATCCCCCTTTTTTGTATAATAAAGAAAAATGATGTAACTATGTGTTCTGACAATTTGTTTTGGAATAAGAAAAAGATTAATAGCAAAACTCATCGAATGAAGTCGAAGCCTCAGCTGAGGTCAGCTTGAAAATTCGTGTCACATGTGTATGGGCGATAATCGCAAAATCTGATTTTTTCGGGGTCTTTGTGAAGTTTGTCAATATAGTCTACTTTTTAGAACAAAAGTGATATAATATATCAGAAATACAAAAATAAATTATGATTAGTCCATAGATCTACGTTTTATTTCTATAATTGAAATATTCCACAAAAAGACGACGTCATACAATTTTTTCACTTTCAAGCAGCGTCCATTTCTACCGCATCGCACTCAGTTTGTCACAAGGAGTCAACAAAAAAATAGGGTAGAAATCGGTGAAAAAGTGCAATGTTATGAAAAAACTAACGGAGCAGGATGTCTATATTAAACATAAAGTTAATCTGTATGTAAAAGACGCGTCGATTGCTCAATAACAGCAATGACATTTAGCAATGTTTAGCGGGCGGTTTCGGCCGATCTGACCGGGAGTCCTGCACGGGCGGATTCGGCCGGTATGACCGCGAGGCTTTAGCGGGCGGATTCGGCCGATTTGGCCGTGAAAGGGTTAAAGGAATTACTTTAGTGGGGAGCTTACCAGGTATACTGAATTCAACATTTGATTTCAACACATTATTCAACACTGTTCCTGTGCCGCTTTTCTCCAACGTCCACTGTAGAGACAATTGTGTGCGTGTCTTTCAGGATTTCAGCTAGTTGTTCACCTGGTAGCCGTTGCGGCCTCCAGTCAGATTTTTTCTCTGTTTAAAACATATCTTTTTGTTTGACATAATATGGTTGACAAAATCCTTCTTTTCATCATCTGTCATCATCAACATGTGATGACAGATGATAAATCTGATGATGTAGACCAGGTGTTCTTTATTTGATCATATCCACTCTCAATTGTACAATAACGCACCATGCCCTATCACCCCCACCCTCACATCATCATCTGTACATCATTCATCTCATCAATTGACTACAACGTTTTTATCGTATTATAATGTCACTTAAAAGACCTTTTGTGCCGAAAAGTGACGTAAAGCAATGATTTACTACTACTACTACTCATAAACCATGACTTGTGTAAATCCCCTGAGCAATCCCAGAACCCCTTATGGGGCATGGGTACTGGGATAATTGCTAGTAGTAGTACTTTCCACCCAATCCGGGGAGTGACGTCATCATCTGCTCTGTTTAAATCGTATTACAATTTCACTTTAGTGCATTAGTGCAGAAAAGTTACGTAAAGCAACAATTTACTTTTATAAATTGCCATGCTGTCCTAAAAGTGATGTCAAGCAACTTGATAACTTAACACAGATGTGTACTGATGTGAAAGCTGGCATCTCCAATAAACTATCGGCAACGTGTTTGACATCAGGATTATTGGAGTTAACTAATTTCACTCTCCGACCAGAGTATAGAGCAGCTGAGCAAAAGACCACGGTGTTTCGATATTAAATTGCCCAGATAACCCATGTCTGGGGGTGGGGTAAATCCCCAGACATGCCTAAGACCCCTTATCAAGTGAGTGAAGAAAAACACTCATAACCCACCATGCCTGGGGGTAAATCCCCTAGACATGCCCAGAACCCCTTATGGGGCAAGTGAAGGAAAACACTGTCAACAACCCACCATGCCCTATCACCCCCACCCTCTCATCATCATCTGTACATCCATCTCATCAATTGACTGAAATGTTACTTAAAAGACCATTAGTGATGAAAAGTGACGTGAAGCAATAATTTACTACTAATCCACTATGCCCTATCACCCACCCTCATGTCATTATCTGTACATCATTAGTTTCTTCAACCGACTAAAATGTTTTTAACGAATTACAATGTCACTCAAATGAACCATTTAAATAAACCATTTAATAGTAGCGAAAATTGACATAAAGCATTATTTTACTAATACATGAACTAAAACTGATGTGGTAGGCCTTGAACTACAGGCAATAGACATTATAGTGTTTGACATTAGGTCTCTCATGTGTGCACTCTCAATAAACCAACATTAGTGCCGAAAAGTGATGTTAAGCAATATTCTACTATACTCTCATGTGTGACCATTTGTGCCTAAAAGTGAAGTAAAGCAATGATTTACTACTAATGTGTGACTAACTTGTTTCTCTGGGGACTATCGGACGGTCTCTTATGACTTTGCATACATAATATGTGATATCTGATTGATGTTGATATAATTAGGTAGACAAATCGACTATTTCATTGTCTTACAAATAATATTATTAGGTATAATTATTATTATAGGATAATAACTTAGCTCAAATTCCCTGATTAATTGAGGCTGTGAAGGACACATTATTTCTTTTAATTAAATGTAAATTACCTTTTCACTGTTATTTATCAGTCCAGGGTTCGCACAGGCCTTGAAACCCCTTGAATAGCCTTGAATTACAAAATAGTTTTCAAGGACTTGAAAAGCCTTGAATTTGAAAAAATATCTTGAATACCCTTGAAAAGTGAATTTTGAGTTTATTGTTAAAATGTATTGTGGCTCATTTTATTAAAATCTTTAGAAAAATTTATAACATTTTTCTTGTTATTATTACTATTTTGCTCAAGAGGCAAAATAAAGGTGAAAAGTATATATGGACAATTAAAGAATCATTCAACTGCAAGACGCTCATGCCGGGGACGGTCAAGTGTAGGCCAACAGTAGCCTATTGAGTACAGATTGACGGCATTAATATAGCCACTGAACTGATTACAAGATACTACTTAAACGGGACATTGATCCAATGCTGTTTTAATGCTAGGCCAACGTCTGCGACACTGGCCCAACATTGAATAAATGTACAATGTTTGAGAGAAAGCCCAGAAAACACAAGACATTTGTATAACATTTATACAACGTCGGCCCAACGTCTTCGACGTTGGTCCAACATTGCATAAAGTCATACAAATGTTTTGTGTTTACTGGGCATGTCAATACATGCTTGGGGTCAAGCAGTTTCAACATCCCCGCAGTAATACAGTCAGTTTGTTTGCAAGCCAGCGACCAAGTAGGGGCAAGGGCAAAGAGCTTTGAATTATTAACTCCTAGATGTCGCTCAAGTATATATGAACTTGCTGTGATTTGAGAACTTGCTCCTAATGAGGCTTTGGGTATCAACGCATATTTAGTATTATTATGGAATAGGGCCTTGGCTCCCTACTTCATGTTTGTGATATGACCTTGAAAATTGCAATATTTGGCATTGAAACACATTGAAAAGCCTTGAATTCCACAAGTTTTTGTTTGTATGAACCATGCAGTATATCGATTACTAATATTAAATTGTTTTATTTCTTTCTACTGCAGGTTGATCTGACTGAGCCTATCCTGTCTCGTTTTGACATTTTGTGCGTGGTACGTGACACAGTAGATCCAGTGGAGGTATGTCACCAATCTGTTTAACCCTTTTAAGTGCTAAGTTAAATAATTTAAGCCCCCCCCCCCCCCCAACCCCCACTTCAGGTTGTGGTTGAAACATCAAGTGGGTGAAAATGGCCCATATTTGTTTAATTTCAGTTGAAACATTTGCAAAACTTGATGTTTCATTCCCAATAATCTGCTAATAAAACAGATAAAAAATGACTTAAGTCACATTTATCCTGAAGCACTGATGTATATACTACAATAAATACCTTCTGTTATATATTCAGATTATAAGTGAAATATGTCATCAATCTATGATATTGAGAAATATGTGAAAATTCCAAGCAGTAAACCCGATGCGACAAATCCAAGCAATAAACCCAATAATTTCATTCATTTGTAATCTAGAAGTGTCAAATAGTTCAACTTTGATACTCGCTACTCAATAAAAAATAGTGTTTACAAAATTTGGAAATTGATAATCTCCAAGAAACTTCTATCTTTCCAAGTTGAAACCTTCAGCTACTTTGAAATTGCATCAAATTTTCATTCTCTGTGAATAGCTATGGCTACTCCCAACTTGGAATTACAATAGACTGTTTTTGTAGAATATATAAGTACAATATATCAAAACGAAGGCTTAACACTTTCATTTTAATGACTTGTATCACTTTCTATTCAATCACTTCGATTATAAATAAAATCGCCATACTGGCCGAAAGTGAAATTGAAAAATTATATATACTTCTTACAAATATGCCAGATGAAGGATATGTCTGTGACTAGCAGATAAAATGATTAAAAACATTTGTTTTTATCTACTTTTATGAAATCACTTTTTCTAAAAAAAATGTTCAAGTTTATATCATTAACCAGAAAAGATCTAGAAAATCATTTGTTTTATCTACACTAAGTTTTGGGTTGAACTTTAGTGTCGCAATTTTTCGCCATTTGTGATTTATTTTGACAGGATGAGCGTTTGGCTAAGTTTGTGGTTGGGAGTCATATTCGGCATCATCCTAATATAGAGCACGGAGCAGGACCACCACAGGTAAGAACATAAAATACCATCAAGCCTTATGTAGTCAATCCAATCCTATACATTGTATACTCAAATTTAATTGAATAGGTCTTCCTTTTTATTCATTGCAATTTTTTACATACATTGTACTGTGCTGTACCGCAGGTGCTGCAACATCAAACTTGTTACAAATCACCATTATATCATCATCAAAAGTTTTTAACTGAATGACTAGTGCGAACATCATTGTTATCAATTTGATCTGTTTACTTTACCGTACTTTTAATACACAAAATATGATGTTGTTTTTAAACTGCATAGTCACATGGCCGAAAAATTATGTAAAGAAAACTTACCGTATTTATTTTAATAAACGCCCTGGGCAATAATTAGAATACACCTGAGACTAGAGGGGGATTAGGCACTTATTAAGAGTAGTTTTTCTAATTGCTATATAGTGTACCATGATTTTGATTTTATTTTCAAATCAGGGGAGTGGGCTTTTATTGGAATATGGGTGTTTATTGGAATAAATACAGTACTTACTAGTATCTACTAGCATGGAACTTTGATATTAAACGTTATCCCGTTCAACTGTGTTCTAGGCACCAACACAGACTGCCGGCATTGAACCTCTGCCTCAAGAGCTTCTGAAGAAGTATATAATTTACGCTAAGGAGAAGGCTCATCCCAAACTGAACCAGATGGACCAGGATAAGGTCGCCAGGATGTACTCCGATCTCAGGAGAGAGTCTATGGTGGGTAGTGTGTAGATCCCAAGTCACCAGATTTTCGCAGGATTTTCCACCTGATTTTCACAATCTTCCGAATTTTACACATTTCACTGTTACTTCAATTCACAGAAATTTATTAGGTCTCCACCCACTACGTAGTGGTGGAGACTCATTGTTTTTACCGAGTCTGCCTGCCGCCGCCGCCGCATTTTGTTTCTGCTCTCACTCGAAAACCCCTGAGAGTATTTCCGAATATATTTGCGGTGTGCATATTGGCCCTGGGGAATTTGCCTGCTAATTCATTTTATAATCACTTCATATTTTTACATTATTTATGCTGTTATAGACAATTTTATCCTCATCAAGCTGTGTTGTAGTGTGTGTTGTAGTACAGGCGCTACAACATGTCATCAAACTCGCTACAAATTATCATATTAAACTTTTAAACTGAATATTTTAGTGCAAACATGCGCTTATTAGTTTGATCTTTTCTTTACCACTTTTACTATACAATATAGGATATTGTAATACTTGGAATTTTTACTTGAATGGCAATGCTGGGCGAAAAGTGAAGTAAAAAAGACATTTTACTTACTTACGATAACTTTTGAAAAGTTTTTCATGTATCCTGCTCAAATTCGTTCTGCATGTTGCTAGTACCCAGTTTTCAAACAAGTTCAATGAGGGTTGAAAAAAATCAAAATGACTGATTTACTATGATTTTTTGCATTTTACGTCTCTAATTTCACTTTATGGGCATCCTGCTCAAATTTTTTGTGGATGCTACTACATAATAATGAGTTCCCAGACAAGTTCAATAATTGCTAAAAAAAAAATCAGATTGGCCAATTTGTTACGATTTTTCGCATTTTACAATGCTGATTTTACCTTCAAAAGTTTTCCATGTATCCTGCTCAAATTTGTATTGCATGTTTCTAATGACCAGTTCTCGGACAAGTTCAATAATGGTGGCGGGCTATTGTCCAGTGGGCTCTTGTTTTAAATCACTGTTTTCATTTGTTTTTTTCAGTCAACTGGCAGCATCCCAATCACTGTGCGTCACATTGAATCCATGATCCGTATGGCGGAAGCCAACGCTAAAATGCATCTGAGAGATTATGTAAACGAGGATGACGTTAACATGGCCATTAGGATTATGCTCGAGAGCTTCATATCAACTCAAAAATTCTCTGTGATGCGTAGCATGAGAAAGGTGAGTAGTAATATGTGATAGTTTAGTAAAGTTAATAATTAGATCTTGTATTTTTTTTTAACACTTATCCTGCTGATCACGACTATCGTTTTTAAATCTGTTTGATCGGTCGACCAAATGGGTAATTTTCACCTACTTGAAGTTGTGGGTCGCGTTAGCGAGACACAACTTCAAGTGGCTGAAAATTTAAATAAATTAACTTAGCAGGATAAGGGTTAATAAAAAAATGATGTTATAATTTCTTAAAAGGTGTAGTGTCATGCTTTCTAATCTGAAAAATAGTTTAGTAAAGTTATTGATTAGTTATCTTGTTTTTTGTTCTAATATAAGAAGTTATAAGTAAAGGTGTAATAATTTCTTTTAAAAAAAAATTAAATGTCATACTTTCTAATATCCTATCCGAAACTAAATGAATGTTATCTGTTTATTGTATCCATTTTCATTTATATTGAGGTTGGAATTGCGCCAGAATAAAAATGAGTCAAACTACTGCATTGTTATTTGGGATAGATCAGCATTGAAATCCAAAAATCTGCCATTAAATATTTTTCTTCAAAATTGCTCCTGGACTATGCTGTGCTAGCTATTGTATTATTTGTGTTTCCAGAAATTCTCCCAGTACATTGCATTCATGATGTTTTGTTTTCTTTCAGACTTTCTCCCGGTACCTGGCGTTTAAGCGTGATAACAACGAGCTGCTGCTGTTTGTGCTGAAACAACTGGCTCAGGATCAGATGACATTCCAGAGAAATCGATTCGGCACAGAACCTGATTCCATCCAGATCGCTGAAAAAGACCTGTCTGATAAGGTACGTAATGAAATTGTTGACCACCTGTTTTATTTCTGTTCTTCATCCATTTGAATCTGATATTGCTATTGCAATTTCCAGCTTCAAAAGACATATAGATAGGAAGGGTATCCCCCCGGGGCAGGGGGAATACCCTTCCTATCTGTGTGTCTTTTGAATCTGGGATTGCTATTGCAATTTCCAGCTTCAAAAGACACATAAATAGGAAGGGTATCCCCCCGGGGCAGGGGGAATACAATGTGTGTCTTTTGAATCTGGGATTGCTATTGCAATTTCCAGCTTCAAAAGACACATAGATAGGAAGGGTATCCCCCCGGGGCAGGGGGAATACCCTTCCTATCTGTGTGTCTTTCATCCATTTGAAGCTTTAAAATGACAAAAGTTATGTTTATTTATGAAACAACCAATTTTATCAATTTTTAAAAGGACTTGGAATACAGCTCAATATTTGGTTAAGTTTTCTGATTGATTTTATCTCAAAATATGTAATGTCTCCTCATTGGAATTTAATACTATTTTATCATGATGTAAAGCATATTCTTGAGGTAATTTTCTCTTCAATTCCTGTTTTTTACGCAAAGGGATACTGAGAATTTTTTCTTTATTTTCAGGCTCGACAGATCAGCATACACAATTTGGCCACTTTCTACGACAGCGACATCTTTAAGAACAACAGATTTGTGCATGATTCAAAGCGCAAACTAATTATTCAAAATGTCTGATTAATTTATTTATTCTAGTATTAACAAATTGTAATTTTGATCCTATTTAGCCATCCACAACTTACAAAGTGGACAGAAAGCTATAAAGAAATGGGAATCTTAGGGCAAAAGAATTTGCAGCTTCCCGTCAAAATAAAACTTTTAGTGCTATTAAAACAAGTGCTGGTACCCAAATGTTTAATGAATTGTTTATGTAATAACTTATAAAGTTATCAAACCTACAAATGCATGGATATCATGGACCAATGTGATTCACTGACGACTTAGCATGGACAAGGTCATCCATCAAGGTCATCCACTGCAGCGACACTGCCAGAAATCTCACAAAGAATGCATTCTACTGTATATATAATGTATATATATTTCATAAGGAAATTTCACGTTCATTATTCATTAGCTATCATCTTAAACGGTTACTAAATTTGTCATCCTCGCAAGTCTAATAAACAATCATGTCATTAATAAGACTTAGTTAAATTTTTTAGCTCATCCGGCTTTTAGGCCTAGATGAGCTTCTCCCTCAATTCTTATCAGATTTCAATTTTGTTTGAAAGAGCTCGTGCCTGTGCATAAAACTTCCTCCCTGATTTCAGAAATCAACTTATCACCTAATTAAAACCAAATTAGGACACTTTGTCCACAAGAAATGCTTCTTCTCCCTCAATTCTTATCGGATTTTAATTTTGTTTGGAGCTAGTGCCTGTGCATAAAACTTTTCCTCACAGATTTCAGAAATTTTAATTAGTAATTAACTTATGACCTAATTAAGACACTTTGTCCATAATTTATAAGAATGCTTCTCCTCTCTCAATTCTTATCCGATTTCAATTTTGTTTGGTTGATTAAAAGATTTGGGCCTGTGCATAAAACTTCCTCCCGGATTTGAGAAATTTTAATTACAGGGTGGCCCCGGGTCTTTAAAGTCTTTAAATTTGTTTTTGAAAAAATAAGGCCTTATAAGTCTTTAAAAATGGAAGTTAGGTATTAAAAATGTCTTTTTTTCATTTTTCTCAGATGCGAATAATTACATTAATTTTTTTAAATGCGGTAAGAAAAAATGGCGTGAGACTAATTTTTTTCTCCATTGTTTGGTTTATTGTGGAAGTTTACCAAAATAAAACAACACAATTTAAGTCAATTCTCAGGTCCCCTGCCGTCACCGAAGGTTAAAATATTTTTTATCTCTATTCAAGGTCACTGAAGAGATTGAAGGATGTTGGGCCTTCCGTCCACTTTTCGTTTCTGGAGCATATCTCATGATCTTGTCGATTGTCTTCACATTTTACACACAACACCTAGGGCGTCTAGTTGTGCCTTAAACGTTTTTTTTACACCAATGGAACGCAGAAGAGATGACGTTGTCTTATGCAGGGCCAGAATTGGCCATGCCTATTTCACGGTCTCGGCGGTTTGAAAGAAACGAAAAATGTTTCTTCCCCATCCACATGTGAAAGTCAGTATTGTGGGGAGCCTCCCGTGACCGAGAGGTAGCATGCTCGGCCTCAGACTGCCAGGGCTGGAATTTCGTATCCTGTGTCTGGAGGACAGTGTCATCTCAATCATCTCGCCATCCTCAGGAGGTTATCCTGGCCCAGTTCAGCCTATATGTGCACAAAGGTGACCTAAAGCCCGACTCAGTTCATTTTTCTCAGGTGTGCGAAATATGCGTAAATCAGAAAGAAATATTTTTCATTGAATTCCCTATTTGAACTATTTAGGGACACCCCTGCTGGTATTATTATTCAGTTCCTTCATAAGTCAATCATTTTATTATCACCTCTTTTTTTAGCTCCCGCCGTCACCGTAGGTGAGACTGAGGGGGCTATGGATTCCGCCTCCGTTCTGTTTTTACCTCTCCTTTCGCCTATAACTTTGTAAGAAAATAAGCTAGGATAACAATTTTTGGTATGTGGGTTACTTCCAGCTGGATAATGGACAGGTTAAAATATTTTTAATCTGAATTCAATACGCAAGGTCGCAGAGGAGAAAATGATGATGTTACGGCGTTGGGCCGTCCGTGAACATTTCGTTTCCGGAGCATATCTTTGAAAGTACTTGTCCAATTGTCTTCAAATTTTACACACAACACCTCTAGGGGGTCTAGTTGTGCCTTTTGAGGTATATGAACTTTGACCTACTGCATCTTAGGTTTAGAACTATGACCTGTTTTGACGCACACTTCGTTTCTGGAGCAGATCTCGAAAAGTACTGGGTCATATTGCACATACATGTTCTCTAAGGTCCCTAGTTGTGCCTTTGCAGGTTTTTGGACCAGTTGACCCAGCACTTTGACCTAATTTATAACATCTGACTGAAAGATTTTTCGGAATATCATGAAAACCGCTCAAGATAGCTAAACCATTACTATTAAACAAATTGTAAGGTTTCAGGAGAGGATGCATTTTGAAAAATTTCAACTCATCAAGTTCAAAATGGCCGCCAATCGGCCATTATTCACTTTCACATGGCCTTTATTTGGTAGACCGTGCTAGATGGCTAGACCATTACTATAAAACAAAATGTTTGATTTTAGGGGAGGATGCATCTTGAAAAAATTAGACTCAATAAAATTCAAAATAGCCGCCTATCGGCCATTATTCACTTTCACATGGCCGATATTTGGTAAACCGTGCTACATGGCTAGACCATTACTATAGAACGAAATGTGAGATTTCAGCTGAGGATGCATCTTGAAAAATTTCGACTTTATCATGCATCTTGAAAAAAATTGACTTGATCAAATTCAAAATGGCCTCCTTTTCGGCCATTATTCATTTTCACATGGCCGATATTTGGTAAACCGTGCTAGATAGCTAGACCATTACTATAAAACAAAATGTGAGTTTTCGGGGGAGGATGCACCCTGAAAATTTTTAACTTACGAATTCAAAATGGCCGACAATCAGCATTATTTACCTCAATAGGCCTGATATCAGGTAATCCATGCTAGATAGCTAGACCTTTACTATAAAACAAAATGTGACGTTTCGGGAGAGGATACCTTTTAAAAACTTTCGACTCAATCGAATTCAAAATGGACGCCTATCGGCCACTATTTACTTTCACTTTGCTGATATTTGGTAAACCGTGTTAGATAGCTGGACCATTACTATAAAACGAAATGTGAGATTTCAGGAGAGGATGCATCTTGAAAAATTTAGACAGATTATGTTGAACCACAATTTTACTCTCACACTCCGGATATGATTGGCACTCAACCGGCATTGGTCCTATTCAAAAAATATTTTTACACAAAAATATATTAAGCTTGATTTATTTCTCTTATTATATATATATCTGTTTTGACGAAGACATAATTTGTATCGACGCTGGCGCTGTGTCAGGTTTTTAGAATGTATATATACTCAATACAAAACTCGCTACATATAGGTGCCATTTAGGCACTATCATGTTATCATCAATCGTTTTTATCTTAATGCCTTAGTGCATACATACTATTGTCAGTTTGGTCTTCTAACTTTATCACTTTTACTGATCAAGATATCATATTATTACTTTAGTCTGAATTGTCATTTAAATGGCCATACTGGCCGAAAAATGACGTAAAAAAGATATTTTACTTACTTAGACTCGATCAAATTCAAAATGGCCGCCTATTGGCCATTATTCACTTTCACATGGCCGATATTTGGTAAAACTGTGCTAGATGGCTAGACCATTACTATAGAATGAAATGTGAGATTTCAGCTGAGGATGCATCTTGAAAAATTCTGACTCGATCAAATTCAAAATGCCCCCCTATCAGCCATTATTTACTTTCACATGCCCAATATTTTGCAAACTGTGTTAGATGCTAGTCCATTACTATAAAACAAAATGTAAGGTTTCGGGGGAGGATGCACCCTTAAATTTTAAACTAGTCTATATCGAATTCAAAATGACCGTAAATCAGCTATTATTTACCTCGATTGGTCTGATATCGGGTAAACCGTGCCAGATAGGTAATGGAGGTTTGCAATCTCCGACAGACTGTCTAGTTTTTATCTTACTCTTAGACTGAGCCTCTTAGACCTAGTTGTCTTGCGTCTTGATTTTTGACCTAGCCTAGGACTACAATAATAACCCTACACAAAATTGCTTAAATCAAATTCTAATTCGGAGCGGGAGCTCCTGGACTTATGAAGTCTTGTTTACATTATTTGTGCTGTTATAGACATTTTTATACTCCTTATACTGTGTCGTAATGCCAGCACTGTAACATGTCATCAAACTCGCTACATATAGGTGCCAGGAGCACAGTCATAATATCATCACACTTTTTAAACTTAATATTTTAGTACGAGCATGCTGTTATTAGTTTGGTTGTTACTCTACCCTTTATTAATATAGGATATTGTAATAGGCCTACTAGGAATTGTCACTTGAATGAAAAGCGATGAAAAAAAATAATTTTGTTTACTTACTTTGGGGTAACTAACCTTGGACCTACTTTTTGTTCAGCACTATGACCTATTTTGATGTTATGCAATACACTTCGTTTCCGGAGCAGTCATTGAATTCTGCCTTTTCACAAATTAATGTCTTGCATTTTTTCTCAGAAAAATGTGTTGATTATGTATACACAATTGACAGAAGGGTAGGGGGGGGGGGTCATCTGCTTTATAAAGTCGGTATAGGTCGGGTGGTGGAGACTGTACAGTTTTAAATGTACATTTTTATATTTGAATACAGTCATGGAATTCTGAAAAATGGTAATGATATTTCATTTCCAGATCTCCGTGGGAAACCTTTGAAAACCGTTCCAAGATAGTTAGGCCATCACTATAAAACAAAATGCGAGGTTTCCGGGGAGGACAAACCCTCATAATGTTTAACTTATCAAATTTTAAATGTCCAACTATCTGCCAATGTTTACCTTAATATGCCCCAAGTCTGGTAAAACTTGCTAGATGGCTGGACCATTCTCTAAAACAATGTTATGGTTCAGGGAAGGTTACACCCTGAAAAAATTCAATTTATTAACTTAAAAATGACACACTGATACTATCGGCCATTATTTATCCAATGTATTTATATTTGGTAATATGATGCTAGGTAGCTGGACTATAAAGCAGAATCTGAGGTTTCACGAGAGGATGCACCCTGAAAAAATTGGACTTGATCAAATTCAAAATGGCCGCATATCGACCATTGTTTACTTTCATGTGCCCACTATTTAATAAGCCGTGCCAGATAGCTAGACCATTAATATAAAACAAAATGTGAGGTTTCATGGGAGGATGCACCCTCACAAATTTCGACTTTGATCGAAACATTTTCGAAGCCATCACGGGTGGTGTGTTACATATTGGGCCCAAAAATATTCAACATCAAAATATAAAAACAATCTTGAAAATCAATAATAAAAACAAACACAAGCTTATTTAAAGAGCAGCTTTATTATCATTTGAAATATCAGCAATCGTGGTTTAATAAAATATGCCAAATTTTCAAGATGAAGCAAAATAATTGGTACATAAACATAAATGGGCAACGCTGTGAATATTACCGGGATGTGTTAGAATAATAACAGATTATAAAAATCTTGTTATTTTATTTTTGTTTAGAAAATTAAGCATTGTTTTAATATTATGAATTAAAAATTGCGGTAACATTTTAGTGGGTGTCAGAAACTGTTTGAAATGGCACTTTAAATAATAATATGTTATGTAATATTTACTATTATTATACAAACCGTTTTGCACTCTGAGAAATTATATTATAAAAGATCTAGCTTTTAAGCTAATTTTCTTCCTGTTGAAGAAGCACTGTCGACGCAATAGCGAGACGGAGAAAAATCAATGTGCAATTCAGTGCCTGACATAGTTAAATACAGCCCTAAAAACAACATAGTTTTCTAACTCGGACTTATACTCGGGAGAATAAATTAAAGAACGGTGGATCAGGGGATGATCCGGAATTTCGAGGGGGGTCCAATTGAAATTTTTATTTTTATTTTTTTAGTCTTCCTGCTAATACACCATGGAGCTTGACCCTAAATTTACAAGGGTAGTAGGCTCTACCTTAGTAAATTTAGAGTGCCAATACCGATATTTTAGCAATTTTCTTCGATGCTGAAGCAATTTAGTCTCTTCGATGCTGACATCTCACCCCCCCCCCCCCCCCTGTTTCTGCCACTGCAAATCTACAAATATGAATGAATGAGAAACAGTGTTTCTTCCGTCCTTTGTGCTGCAGAATTAAACATACTAAACAAGTAACCTAAATTACAATAAATAAATCAATGTACTCTCAAGACTGTCCGCCATCTTGTTTTTAACATGAAATACTGCTCTGTGGCGTACATATTCTGTATCACTAACTATATACATATATACAATGTGTACAATTATATCGTTATCATAAAATACACTGTTTGACAAATTTCTGGTAGAAAAACGTTTCCACATAAGCTTGCAGCTATAACGACAGACAATGAGTCACCATAGGCTCTAAAGGGTTGTGTGTCAATAATAAAGGGAACAGAACCCTCTAGGCCCAAGACGACATATTATATTATTGCATTATCACAGACGCTATGGAATCAGATTTAGCTTCAAGCACATGGCTGGCTCACTAAGATACCATGGTAACATCGTCATGGTATATGTAATTATCATGGACAAGCGGTCACCATGTCAACATGCCGTCGTGATACACAGTTCCCATGGTAACATCCTCGTTCTCTACTTTTTTATCAATCACAGGCGGTCACCACATCAACACACCATCATGGTAGACAGTTACCATGGTAACACATTTAGGCGTGTGTTCACACTGTTACTGCGCTGCGAGACTGTAACGCTACTTGTACAGTCATACTTACAACGGTGTGTTTGGCGCATGTGGAGCTCGAATATCGGATCAACGTCACTAACATAAGTGCCACCTAGTGAATAATTATACACATAAAGAGGCCTTTCTCAGTCTATGATTAGTTGCCGTCATCCGTGCACTGCTTTCTGGGTATCCACATCAACTGATGTGGCTCAATAGATCCGATTCCGTGTTAATGGTGGATCGACGTTGCGGACGGTAGCCCAACTGTTCAATATTGCTAAACACAAATAAATTATGAACTAGCAGAAGGACCGACTGGATTGAGTCAACCATTCGAATTAGCGACCTAGAAGTCTCCCTGTTCTTTTTTGTTTTTATGTTTGCTGGAATCCCAGGCGTGGAGGAGAGAGGTCAAAGATGACGCTGAGTTGAGGCTGCTCCGTGACCCTGTCATAGCTAAGTGTGCTCTGCGCGTGCGCTCCTCACTGAACGCAGAGTCTTTAGACTCCTTAGACCCGGTAGACGCGCTTCTGGACGACAGGGGCTTTTTATTACCTTTATCTACATCCGTTTTACCGGCATCTTTTTTATTCTTATCGTCTTTTGCGGTGCTTTTTATCGGCGGTTTTTTAGCTGGGTTTACGGGCACCACTTTATTAGTCCGCTGTGCCGTGTTGCCGCTAGGTGTCACCTTGTTGCCGCTAGCCGTCACCTTGATTTCCTTCATCTCCATCTCTCTGCTCAGTGGGGTCATCCCGTCTACCTCGTCCGTCACCGGTATCGGGTTATCTACCCCCTCCCCGGCCCTATAAGGTGCTGTTTTCAACCCTTCAGTGCTCCTTAACAATGGGGTCCTATCCCCCGCGCTAGAGTTAGTACTACTCTCAGCCTCGCGGGGGTTCTCCTGTATCCCTGCTGACCTGACCTGGTCCCACGCTAACTGGGTCATGGCAGATATCAACCCGTCTGTATGTAGGTCATCATCGTCGTCGTCACCCTTGAAGTGACCTGACCTCATTAGGGTTGATCTCCGTTTCCTCATTTGTCGCTCGGTGACCTTCTCAGAGATTTCCGATGACGTCAGATCTATGGTGCTGGATTTGCCCTGCTTCTTCTGGTCCTTGATCAAAGCCTTAATCTCATTGGTCAATCTCTGGAACACAGAAAAAAAGTAAAGTGAAGTTCTAACACTGGTTTTGAGATTTATAAGCCGATATCGCACAAGGAGACCATCCCACTAAGAATCTAAAAATTAAGATTATCTTAACTTTTTCTCACTTCCATTAGAAAAGTTAAGATAAATCTTAACTTTTCTAATGAAATTAAGAAAAAGGTAAGATAATTTTCAGATTGTTAGTGGGATGGTCTCTTGCTGGCTCTCACTCTAAAGTCAGAGCCGGTGGCAGTTCTTTTAGCTTATCGTATTAACCCTAACACTGTCGATAGCAGTTATATTGGCTCATCGAGTTGATTGTCTAAGAAAATAAAAAGGCTGTTCACTTTTTGTGTGGTAGGGAAAAATACAGGGTGAAAGTGGAAAAATACAGGGTGACAATGGAAAAATACAGGCTGACAGTTAAAAGCACAGGCTGACAGGGGAAAATACAGACTGATAGTGGAAAAATACAGGCCGACAGTGGGAAAATACAGGCTGACAGTTGAAAAATACAGGATAACAGTAAAAATTACAGGCTGACAGTGGAAAAATACAGACTGACAGTGGAAAAATACAGGCTGACAGTGGAAAAATACAGGCTGACAGTGGACGAGCATAATGTTCAGATAAGTAAAGAGTTAAACTGCCGTAGTTTATTCATTTCGAAACTTTAGAACGTAAATTGTATATGGACCTAGCTGGACAAAAGTAAAAGAAAGGCCTATCAGTTACTCATCTACACTTGAGTGAAGTGACGCATATCAGGGCTAAGTTCCCTGCCCAAGGATACAACATCGAAACACAATGCATTAGAGATGTATTGGTGGAGAACATAGCAAACACTAATACTAAAGCATTATACTAACATTGGATTCACGCCTTGTATTTGCTGGGAATAAACATGCTATTTCTCAGACTTTTTATCTCTGATAATTTATTTGCACAAATTGCACAAAGCTGGATTGAGCCAGTATGACAGAATGACAGATGTTTAGCCAACGTGACACAACGCTCTACCAATGTGCCACGTCCATCTCTACGACACGGTTTGTATGATTTATTTTCCACCACTAATCCTGTTACAGGATGTGGGGGCCCTGGTGTAGTAGTTAAAGCTGCCTGGCTGGAAAGTCGGGGCTCGCGGGTTAGTCACCCATTCTGGCATTCAGGTTTCAAAGAAACAAACGTTTTTCCCAGACCTCAGACCGCCAGGGTTCGAATCCTGTCTCTGGAGGACTATGTCATCTCATTCATTTCAGCATTCTCAGGAGGTTCTCCCGGCCCAATTTCAACCTATACGTGCACAAATTAAGGTGGCCTGAAACCCCATTCATTCATATGGGATGGATCGTAACCTCTCACCTTCCAATTAGCTATGGCTCCTTTTCGCTGTCGCGCTTTAGTTTTCCGTGACGCTTTGATCACCATGAGACCAGGATGCCCGTTACCCTGCTCTACGGAATATTCAGCTTGGTACTTCAACAGCTGCTTTGGTGAAAATGTCCGCTCCAAAACAATAATGATTTTAGCCCACTGTAACAGAAAACAATGTATTTATTCACCAAATAACATGATGTTTTTCAATAAGGGTACAACCGTAAATTAGATCTAACGACGGGAGAGTCCACATACAAAGTAGGCCTACTTCCGGTAGGATTCGCTTCCGGTGAATACAAAATCAAGGTAAGTTGTACTTTTGTGGGTACTCAGTTTTTTAAAGCACACATTGGTTCCTTTATGCAGATTAATTATAAGATGCATATGCTAAAGTGTTGAGCTCGTTGTAATTTAGTGATGTGTTTGTCGACGCGGTCACGGACTTTATGAAAAGAAGACCTAAACATATGTTTGGAAGATGTGCCTTTAAAGGCCAGGTTACTTCGCCATTGGTCTAACATTGTATAATTGTTATACAAATCTTTTGTGTTTACTGGGTGGGCTTTATGAAGATGCCGCTCGACATATTTCGGCTATTCTGTTTTAGTACATGGCGTATGAAGATGTCACATTGTGGTAGGCAGGGGAAGAGTTGTGAAACAAGCAATATAATGTTTACCGCAGAATATGGAACTCACCTGCCGCCGCCATTCTTTCTCTGATCGGCTGATAATTTGCTGGTACGTATTACCCATCATGGCAATTAACATATTCAGCAGAAGAATGGGAACTAAAATGGCGAACACTGCGAACACAGCCTTTGTCAACACGGGGATCCTGGTCTGACTGAAGTCTTCATACTGTAACGTGAACAGAAAGCCAAGTGTTAAAGTCTCCCAATCTGATAACGTACTAAATGAAAACCGTCAGTGAATCTCCCAATAATATGCACCACAACTACCAATCCACTTTGAAAATGAGATGTGAAAATTATTCGAAACGAATCTAATTTTCTATCTTTTTTTTCTGATATTATACACCAAAACCTAATACAATTTTAAAATGAGATGTTAAAAATTCGATTTTTTTTTTTTATATATTATAAACCAACATAATTTGTAGTGGAAAAGATTATTCATTAGTTAATGCCCAAATCCCATGCCTGCAGTAGGTAGGCTAAAATGCTTGATAAATGCCTGAACTGCCAAAAAAGTACAAAGTAATTCATTGAACACAATCAGAATATTTCATTTTGAAAACAAATCGTCCACTTGGATATGAAAGGGTGTATCTGCCACTTTGTAAAGTGGCAGATACACCCTTTCATATCCAAGGGGACGAAATACATCCACAAGAACGACTTAAGTCACATAACGCCACCACATCACGATACCGTCAAATAAGTGCGCGATAAAAATAGATCTGAAGCCTCATCACTCAGGATAAATAGTGCATAATGTAATAGATAGACCTAATATAGATAAAAAAAACTGACAAAATAAACCAGTGAAGTAAAATATAACCAAACGTAAATCATAATTATAAATGTCAAATACATAACATAACACGATCATCAAATGTCAAGAAAAAAATTTAGATGATTCTTCAAAGTTGGTTATATTTCTTTTCCTGAACGTTTTGAGTGCTTTCTTCCAGGAACATAGGCAATATCCTACACGTTTTTCACAAGCCCCTTTTTTGACGTGTGCCCGGTCCAGCTTTAAACCAACCAACATTAAACTAACGCTTCATGTGTATTAACCCTCTCAGTACGGGGACCGTCTTTATACGTCAGAATATGACGTCTACAGACGTAAAATTCTGACGTTCAAAAACGGTCCCCGCGCTGAAAGAATTAAACTATTTATGATGGTCGTATACCCATAATATAGGTATTGAAATGAAGCGGAAAGAGCCAACTAAGAAATTATGATGATTTGAAAATAACCCTTTGGTCTCCATGTTTTATACAAAATATTTCAGCGCTGTAAGGGTTAAATACATTCCATACTCAGTGACGACAAAGGAAACACGCTCCACTTAGTGGCGTGTCAAGTCTGTAAAATCAAATATTTAAAAAAAATTCCTACATATTAATAATCTCCATTACTCAACATATCTAGGGTTTTTTGTATAGATTATTGGATTCTAAATAATTCTATTGAGGTAGTTTCCGCCAGACCGACAAGGAGCTGGAATATCAGAATTGTTCTAGTATAGGAACAGAATGACTAAAACTAAACGTGGGGGCTTAGTTATGCCTACGATACTACTCTTAGTAAGCCTTACTGCCTTACTGTAAGGCAGTTCTGAACTCGTTGTAATTTAGTGATGTCTTTGTCGACGTGGTCACAGATTTTATGAAAAGACCTGCACATATATATGTTTGGAAGATGTGTTTTCTGACGACCAGTCTACTATTAAAGGGACTAGCCCAGGTCTAAAATCATTAAAAAATCGGTGATTTTATTTTGGCTTCTTAATATGACCATATGATGTAAACATGACCATAGACTAGAACTGCAAAAGTTTTTTAATTTTTGTGCTGCGCATTTACCAGTTAGGCTAGATATAGAGACGAAATTCCCGTATTTCTTATTTTTGACATGGTTGTCAATAATTAGAAATCGGGAAGTTCGTCTCTATATCTAGCCTAACTGGTGAATTCGCAGTACAAAAATTAAAAAAAATTGCAGTTCTAGTCTATGGACCTGTTTACATCATATGGTCATATTAAGAAGCCAAAATAAAATCACCGATTTTTTGATGATTTTACACCTGGGCTAGTCCCTTTAAAATACCATACGAACATTTTTGGTAGATGCGAAGGGTTTGTGTCTTGCGAAGAATAAAGCAAGTTATTTACTGTTTAAGTGAGAATTAGCTATTGTTTTGCTTCAGTTTGAACCTTGTCATCTGTCATCAATGCCGATACGCCAATTAAACAATGTTAAAACTTCTCTAGATATTCCTCAGTGTTTGATAAAGATAATTTTAGTATCGGCATAAAGATGGTGATCTAGGTCGAGACTGGAAATTTTAGCACTGAGTGGCGTCCCAGCAAACACAACACATCGATCCAATGGTGGACCAATGTCTGCCCACCGTCTACGACGTTGGGCAACATTGGTCCAGCATTGGATCGATGTGTCGTGTTTGCTGGGGTAGTATATGAGGTAAAAAGCAGTGGTCGTATAGTGGGCCTACGGAGACCTGTGGAGCAAATGAAAACAACTTTTTCTGAGAGAGTTTTTTTAATTATTACGGATCGATGCTTATTTTTCAAATAAGAAAACAAAATTTGAGCCAGACCCGATATTACATGAAATGAAACTCGAAGTTGGATACGGGACTGTAATTTTTCAGATCGTTTTTCAGATCGTGTCCTTACTTCTTTGATATTTTGAAGAAATATACTAGCTTTCTTTGCAATATGTCTAAACCACAGATTCCAAATAGGTAGTGGATCCATCTCGAGATGATGGAACTACTGCATACCCCGGCCTCTCGTGATGTGAGATGATCGAAATCACAGATCTTAACAACAGTTGTCATGGCTTACAAGCAGGGAATTTGTGCTATTGAAATGAAATAAATCGTGCTTTAGGCCACCTGTGTGCACATATAGGCTAAACTGGGCCAGGAGAACCTCCTGAGGATGATTAAGATGACACTGTCCTCCAGACGCAGGATTCGAAATTCGAGCTCTGGCGGTCTGAGGCCTAGCACGCTACCTCTCGGTCACGGGGGAGGCTCCCCACAATACTGACTTTCATACGTGGATGGGGAAGAAACATTTTCTGTTTCTTTCAAACCGCCGAGACCGGGAACCGAACTCTGAACTCTGACGTGAAAGGCAGCGGTGCTAACCACTACCCTAGGGCCCCCGCCCTTGTGCTATTGAAGTTGCTCTACAACGAGAACGAGTATCACAGTACGGTACTTTAACAAAAAAAAAATAGCTGCAAATCACGAGGCAACCCTTTCATTTAACCCTTTCAGCGCGACAACCGTCTTTGGACGTCAGATTCTTATAGACGGTCCCCGAACTAAAAAAAATATATATAATGGTAGTAGACCCATAATATTGGTATTCAATGAAGCGGAAAGAGCTAACTAAGACATTTATGCTGATTTCAAATTTGGTCTCCATGGTTTATACAAACATATTTCAGTGCTGTAAGGGTTGTATTGCATCCGTTGCCATCATCGTGCTGCTAATGACTTTAGCGGGCGCTAAAACGGTACATCACCCTCCGATTTGACATTGTTATATTCTTGTGATGATTATTGTTTAGAAAATGATTTTATACAACTCACACAACTACTGTATGCCTACTGAATATTTACTCACAATGTGAGCATTTGGCACATGGCTAATTTAAATAGTAGACAACAAATATAACCTATTAAACCGGAACAAAATGGTTAAGGGGGGGGGGGATGGAACTCGACATTTCAACAAGGAATGCATTATTTACCTACGCATACGCTCAACACCACTCTCGCATGGCATAGCTTTTTTTTAATTTCTCATTATATATTCAAGTAACAGCGGGACGTTAACCCAATGTTGGTTTATTGTCACAGACACTGGGCCAACAATAACCAACATTGGGTCAACGACTGGTTTTTGCTGGACCCACGGCTGATATAAAGTAGGGGCCAACACCGCCACAAACCTCACATTCTCAGCTACAGAAAGTAGGGCTTGAAAATAGCGACTCACAACTTCACCCTCAAAATATTAACCCTTACAACGCTGAAATATTTTTGTATAACCGTGGAGACTAAAGGGTTTTTATCCCATTTGAAATCATCGAAAATGGCTTAGATTGCTCTATCCGTTTCTTTTGAATACCTTTGTTATGGATCTACGGCCATAAGAAATAAGTGCGGGGATCGACTTGAGGCGTCAGAATCTGACGTATCTAGACAACAGATTCTGACGTATAAAGACGGTCCCCAAGCTGAAAAGGTTAACCCTTTCAAGCCTGAATTTACCATTGTCATCTTCATCCACTACAAGCCGCGAATCGCTGTCGCAATTCTCGACTTGTAGTGGGTGAAGATGAATTGAAGTAGGTGAAAAATTAAAGATAATTCCCACGTATTGATAAAACAGTTTCATGGAACTTTTCATTTTGAGACCCTTTGCTGTAGGAAAATTAGTCTGTCTTCAGGGATGTAAAATGATGCTTTAATGCATCGTGAGGACTTAAAGGGTTAATCATGCCCATAGCCGTTTTTAGTCTTTCCGTTTCTCCCCAAAAAAAGAAAATATATCAAAACAATTAGCCCACATTTTGATTCAAGTTGTAACTTACAGATATATGTAATCTTCACCCACTCGTACTTGAGGGTCGCGGTAGCGAGACACAAATTCAAGCTGGTACCAATTTAAATTGATTTAACCCTTTAAGCCCTGACGATGCATTAAAGCATCATTTTACATCCCTAAAATCAGACCTAATTTTCCTACAAACAAGAGTTTTAGAATGAATATATCCTTGAAACTGGCTTACCAATATATGGCAGTTTTCTTTATTTTTTCACCCACTTCAAATCATCTTCACCCACTGCAAGTCAGCGACAGCAATTCGTGGCTTGTAGTGGATGAAGATGACAAAGGTAAACTCAGGCTTGAAATGGTTAGAGTGAGTGGATTACAAGGCAAAAGGCATTCATTACACCCAGTCAATACGAGACGTTGGCCCCACTCTGTTAACCATATTCCTCCTAAATTGCCAGTTAATACAGATAATATCTTTCTGTGACCAGAGCACTCTCTCCCTGACGGTCTCGTGGGTGGGGCGCTGGTTACAGCATGACATAATATATGAAAATGAGCATCCTAGACTTGACACTCTATTTCTTAAATTATCGAAGCCATCTTTAGTGTAAAATTGTGACAAATGCTTTAAAAAACATGTTCTAGATTAAATTTTTCACATCACCGGATATTTTTTAGGGGCTTTTAAATTGCTTTAATGTTACTTTAATTTTAAAATTCACGATGAACGCTCTATGTGCATTTGCAGTATGTGATAACAAGTTGGTTTTAGCTGAAAATATCTTTGTTGAACAGTTTTACTTTGTCTTTGTCTTGTGTCACAATGTGTTTATCGAACACCACAATATATTTGTCTAACGTCCCAATATCATCATCTTACGTCACAATATCGTTGTCTTACGTTACAATATCTTTGTAAAACGTCACAATGTCTATCTCGCGTCACAATATGTTTTTCTAAAGTCACAATGTTTTAATATATTATTACAATATTATTATTCAGTCTACGACACTGGCCCAAATTTAACCATTACAGAGCACAAATATTTATAATGACCGCAGATCCATAAAATAACCCTGTATTCAAATGAATCGGAAATAACCAACTAAAATATTTATGATTAATTCAAATTGAAAAAAACTTTTTGTTATTCATGGTTTATACAAAAATAATTCAGCGATTCAATTGGCCAAAACAACATTGGTTGAATGTATTCAGTTTGCTGGTACCAGGTCCGCCGTAAGCTACGTTCACTATGCCTGAGAGGATATTCAGCCGGCTCCAGGTAAACAGCTCAATATAGTTGTCAAAGCGGCCATATCCACACACCAGTCTCTGTTTGTACTGGACCAGGAAATAACACTAATCCATTCTGGTCCTTACTGATTCTCTTGAGACGTCACCGTATAAACTGACATCCTCAGGTCTCTAGATATACCATTTCGCGTGGAATAGTACGAAAAAATGTTTCGCCAAAATGTGCTTGATGAATTTTATTTTGATCGTGAAAGTAAATCAAAGAATTCTGGTAATTTGTCGGTTACGATTTTTTTTTCAAAAGGACCGGTCCTAAATTTTAAGATTGAACAGTGACAATTTCACGATTTGATGTTTAGTTGTTTTATTTTAGCGATGAATTGTCAGACATAACAAATAAACGGCTCTATATTACATCTTGCCAGCGACACGTCGTACGTGATTTCAAATTGCTATTATTACACAACAGACAAGTGAAAATGCATACCCAAGCTGTTCCTGTCATATCCAAAAAAAAACATTAGAAATAACATTTACCTTATGAGTAATTAGATGTAGTGGCATTATAATATGTGTGCCGTCACAGTTAGCGACATTATATTATTGGGGTGACGTCATAATATCTATGACGTCATAGCTAATATAATAGACCTTTAGTAAATTAGTGATATTTTGATAACAACCTTTTAAACAATGCCTTAAAGAAATCTTTGTAATAATTTTGGACCACATAGATGATAATGTCTACAAAATGTACCTAATACAACAATCAACAAAGAAACCATCAACACCAAGAAATATTGTAGAACAATTGTATGTAGAATATGTTTATGAATCTAGACAAAACATGACAAAGATTACATTCAGACCAGATACACTCACAAGGAAAAGTCAAACCCGCAAATAGGATAAGAAAAAAAGACGTGCTAAAATCACCTGAACCGACAGTTCTCCTTTGGACATCTATTTTGGGATGGATAGGAAGGGTTAGCTGGTATATTCACAAACAAAGTATATCGTCTGCTGAGAAGTCAAACAGTCGTATTTGCTGTGAGGAGATACGACAGTTTGATTTCCAGAGATGCGATCATCATGATTATAATATATGGGATGGACTCCTAGTGAATGATCAAAATGGGAGCTACGGGAATTACACACAAGTGGTTGGAATTAGGCCCCTATGTATATTTGATGTGATTGCGAAACAATGTAAAAAATTCTTCTAACCTAATATTCAACCTGCTAAATCAAATAAATAAACTTTTCACCCACTTGAAGTTGTGGCTCGCTACCACGACCCACAACTTAAAGTGAATAAAAATTATTCCTATTTTAGACCACACATTTACAAATATTGATTTTTAAACATTATTGCCATTGTTTTTTTCTAAATCTACAAAAAACCTAATTTTTGGAAATTTAAATCATCTAATTTGGTTTTGAAGCATATGGTGGAAGCATTCTCTCTTATGTTTTGTTTAGAGAATAGATTTCTTCGTCAAATAAGAGTTTATCATCCTGTGTGCAAAGTGTGTTGATCGTATATTTCTAATTACCCAGGAACCATTACGGTATACAGAACTAAGCAGTATTTGCTGGCTTGATTTATATGAAATGACTCCTAGAGTGGAGGATTTCAATTATGATATAACCCCCCAAAAATCAAAATAGTCATCTATTAGTAATTTAAAAGTAGGCTAAACGACATGCTTTCAAATACGTCCATCATTTTTTCACATGGAAAAATATTTGCCCATATTTTAAACGTAAAACAGTAAGAATGCCATTTAAACGTAGTATTTCATTCATTGTTGACAACACCATGATTAAAAAAACATAACTAAAGAAAACTTATACTTGTAAATGAAAGGGAATTTCACAAACACATTTAAATATATTCAAAAATGTATTCCATTTTTAAAAACAACTTTGCTTGCAATGATCGTAAAAAATTCTAAGTTGTGTGGGTTTGTGACAGGATGTGAACGTCAAGATCTAAGTGTATATCAGAAAGCACCTCTAGTCATGATGCCAAAAATAACAAAAAGGTCAGCAAAGGTCATAGAAGGTCAACAAGAAACAAAGACTGTACAAGTGAGATATAAGCAGAAAAAGTGAGGCCGAATTTAGCATTGCTTTTCACACATGTTCTGATAACGATATGGCAGCAACTGCTTTTCTGATATGCACTTTCACTTGCTTCAACCCAAGTCTTAATTTTAAGAATTAATAACGCATATGTGCATCATATAATATATTTAGAATAAATTCACCACTCTAAGGCTTTACTAGATATTTGATTTTTCAGAATAAATTAACCTTTGTTCTCCTGGAACTCTATAGCTACATACGGCTACAAGAACGTTTAGATCAATAGAAATATAACTAAATTATAATTAAATCGTTTTTATTTTTATTAGATGTTCAGTTAATCCAATAATTCAGTATTGGAGATGTCTATGTTTCATTAATATATATATTTTTGGTCATTTTAAGCTGGACATTGCGTTAGCAATTCCAACTTCAAATGACGAAAAATAAAAACAAACAATTCAGCAGCACAAGAGGTTAAACTTGTTAATTATTATCAAAAAGAGACGGGGCTTTGAGTTTCATATTTTTGGTATTTTTTATCCGATTTGAAGTGTTTAAAATTACCACCTGAAAAATGTAAAGACTAACTGCATAGCCAACGGGTTGATAGTAGCTTTTTTGGTGCGGGAAACAAAATGATAGACCCCCATGTTATCTTGGCTATGCCTTTTAATTTTATTTTGAGAAGTAGTCATTTATATTACCGAAATACCCAGTTTTTATTATGGCAATGCCACCTAACATGATTTTAGTTGTTTATCATACCATGTATATTGTCTTATATGATTTTAACAAACTAACATTCTTGTATATACATGTACATATATCTCTCTTATTACTATGACAAATAAGTCTGTAATGACTTTTATTTCTGTCAATAAAATATCTGTCTGTCTGATAATTTCTAAAAAAAATCTATTATGTATATAGCGAATAAATGGAGACAATTGTATTTAGAGGTATTCTATAGAGGGTGAGTATATTGTATGGGGATTATATGGGCATAAATAAATCACAACACATAATTCAGGTATGGCATAAAGTGAAGCTTGAAAACAAATAGTTGGCATCTTCTGGACAAATAATATCATGTAGGGCCTACGGATTAGGTGTACAAATCATATTATCGATAAAATACATGTCAATTAGGATAATAATTGCATAACGCATACATGTCTATGGTATTTGTACATGTAATAGATGATAACATACATGGAGGTATAGCAACTAATTATATAGGTGTACATCACATTGGTCATAATAATTATTTTGGAAACATGCGTCAGCGTCAATCATGATTATGGCGAATCCATAGTGGGGGTCCTGACCCTTTCTTCAAAACTAAATTGTCAAAATATCGGTATTTGACAAAATACCGATATATTAGCTGAAATTAAAAATTTGTTTCTCAATCAGACATCAACACCCCCCCCCCCCACCCTTAAAAATTCTGGATCCACCCATGCATGACCATAATAAGAATCACATAAATTTCGCTAATTTCTCAATCAATTCTCAACCGCCTTATGTGAAACTTCGCAAGCATTATTGTCTGGTACTTCCTTGCAGATGGCATGTAAATATATTGTATAACTTTAAAGTTAGTCTATATAACATGTAGTATTACATTTCTAATTATGTCCATACATCCTAGACTAAAACCTCTGAATTAGGCCTACATGAAATGTCAACTACTTCTGAAATATATATTAAAATTTCGTTATTGCAGTGAGACTAGAGTATTAGTGTTTGCAAAATGTCATGATAATTGGTTGAGAATCTACTGAAAAATCGGGAAAAATTATACTCTATAATGTTAAAGTAGTGTTCAATTTTTGAACAATTAGCGGGATAAGGGTATACCCAGCAAGCATCGCGCCCGTCACTGAGACAGTAAGGCTAAACGCCACCTGGTGAATATATATAAAATAAATAGGCATTGGACAAGACCTTTAATGTATAGACTTCAAACCTTTATATTAACACATTAAATAATGGGAGGGTGGGGCAGGGGGCCCTTAAATTTTGTGAAAATCAGCAAAAATTCAGAGAATTTACTTCAAATTACACACGATAATCAAATATGTCACGTAATTACTGGGAGAGGTAAACATTGACTTTGACATTCTACGGGTCAGCTATTAACCCTTAAAGCGCTAAATTATTGTATTTAAATTTTCTTCTACTTGAAGTTGTGTATCGCTACCGCGATCCACAACTTCAAGTGGCTGAAAATGACTTATATTTGTATAATTTGTGACTAAACATTTGCAAATCCTGATGTTTAAATACCAATTTCATTCCCAATATCAGTGATTTTAATCGGCTAATAAAACAGATAAAAAAACGACAATTGTCGTGCGTAGCGGATAAAGGGTTAACACGACTAACCCTTTGCTATCCATAGTATTTATTAAAATATTTCAGCACTGTAAGGGTTGGCTAATCATATGGTAAAGGTTCTGTCAATAAATGATGGTGGTCTAGAATATAGATTGATGGTTGAGCGAGTAAATGAGCTATTGCAATGATTTTCCCGTGTGCTTCATCTTGGCTAATGTAAACAAGGACACGGCCCCGCGTCAGTAAAGAGACCCTGTGTTTATGTGGTTGTCATGGCAGCCAGTTGACCAGTCAGGAGCCTGCGGGTCATTCAGGAGCAAACACTAGATGTCGCCCCAAGCTAGCAATTGCCCTATATAAACTTTTCATTGGCGAGTCATCAATTTCCCTACAATTTATTTGCCGAGTCATTAAACAATGTAAATTTTCGCTCTGAAACCCCTAGATGTATGAAATTATCATTTTTCAAGGTTGCAAAATGATGATTTGATGCATCGTGAGGTTTTAAAGGGGTTTCCCATACTTGAAGACAGAACTAGAGGCTGCTTTCTGAGACAAGAGTGCTGAAAAATTCGCGAAATTATACTGACTATTTCAAAAGTTAGACAATTAGACATGTGAAGACACAATTCTGGGTTCAAAACACAGTTATTTCAATGGATTATAGAGGGACGTCATGATCTCCATTGAACTACATGTAATTGCGCGAAATTTTCGGGGCTGCTGTTTTCGAATGAGTGAAAATTTATATTCTGAAACTTATCGGTTGAAGGGTTAATGACTCAACAACTACACTGGCAAACTTGAGACGTTGGCCCAACGTTGGTTTACTGTTGGGCCAACGTCGTAGACGGTGGACCAACAGTAAACCAACGTTGGGTCAACGTCACATGTTTGCTGGGTAGAGTGGTCAAGATGTCCAACAAAAATCGAAGTGGCCGACAAAAAATAAAAATGGGATGAAGAATTAGAGTATTTATACAAATAGAGGTAGATGAGCGTGTTCCTACCTTGAACTCTCCCAGTGTCATCTGGAACAGCTGCATGATTGTGCCGGGAATGGTGGAAAACGTGGTGATATTCTCATTCTCTATGTCCTTGAACAGGAAGTAAAACCCTGCAGGGAGAAAAAAACAAGCAGGATGCATACACAGAGTGATACACAAACAAATACACATGTGATATATAGGGAGTGATACACTCAAGAGTTTCATATTTCACAAATCGTAGTTTTCTGAGGAAAAATGATGTTAATGTAAAAATCTGGTGTAGGCTATGTCATGCTAAATCACCGGACTTATGACAATAAGATATCAATGACAATAAGATATCAATTGTTCAAGAACAATAACATATTCACATTTATCATTAATTTTTATATTAGTCGTCAACAAAAGAAAGTAGGCCCTACATTAGAACTAAAAGTAAAGTCGATGTGGATTTAACTTCTACAGTACCGGTATATAGTTGATAAAGATTTAGGCTATATAAAAACTAATAATAATAAGCACAGAAAACTAGAATATAATAATAATAAGCGCAAAAAACCTAGAATATAATTACTGTTTAATACTGTAATTATAATAAGAACGGCAAAAATATATTTACTGTTTAATACTGGCACAAATGTCGACTTTAAATATCACTACTTTACAATGTAAAATCTACATTGGATTTCTGTACATTTCATAAATTTCAATAATTGTTGTTTGTATATAGTATTTTGAACTCCGCCTTTATCGCGGTAGACTATTTTAACATATAATATACTAAATCCCTCCCTTTCCCGTGTTCCCTTTCTCACCTGGCGTGAATCCCAACAGAAAGATGCAATAGATCATACCAAACCGGTAGAGGTCGCCACGCAGCATTTGATAAAACACGGTGACAAACACTCCACTAAGAACGAACCCCCTGGTCACAGCAATAAAAGAAAGGTGTAAGTACTAGTGCGGTGTGACGTCACAGTGTACATGGCCACTCTGTGACGTCATCACACAATCACTGTGAGATGTCAGCACCAGTGTGACGTCACAGTGTGACAACATATACTGTGGCATCAGTACCTGTCATCTGAAGACCAGCATTCTCACTGTGACGTTTTAATATCTCATTTTTTAAATTATTAGAGTCTGTTTTTCCCACACCACACCATACTCAGATACTGTGATAACTACATTACTGAGGTCTGGTAACCTTTTGAACAATTTAAATTTTCACCCACTTGAAGTTGTGTCTCGCTACCGCGACCCACAACTTCAAGTGGGTGAAAATTACTTCTATTTGTTTAATTTGAGATAAATGTTTGCAAATATTGCAGATTTAACTCATAAGATATTCAATTTAATCGTTTTTTTATCATACGAGAAGGTTCTCTAATCAGATAATTTATTCTTCTACTTTTCTTAGCTAAACTTGACAACTTGACAATGAGTACCACCTGGTCTTCAGACAAAACAGGTTCATGAAAATAAAAGGTGCATGGAAATATGAAAAAGGTGAAATATAGATAATAAATTGAGAAACAGCGAAAACACTTTATAACTAACATGGTGACTACGGGAATAACTACACCCCATCTACTCGTCGTATCTGTCACTTAAAAAGGTGCTGATACGACGTCTTATTAACAAGGGCATCATGCCAATTACAATGTTTTTGCTGTTCCTCATCAAAGTGTTAGTTACATGCATCACATGAAAAAATAAATTATGCAGAAATATATAAATATATGCTATGTCAAGTGTAAATTTAGCATACTGTGTTATACACATGAGTGCAAAGATATATATAACTATATTCAGCTATTGTATACAGAATAAAGTGCCAAATACCACATAAACCCTTTCAAGCCTGACTTTACATTGTCATATTCATCCACTACAAGCTGCGAATTGCTGTCGCAATTCTCGACTTGTAATGGATGAAGATGATTTGATGTGTGTGAAAAAGTAAAGAAAATTACCATGTATTGGTAAACCAGTTTCATGGAAAACATCATTCTAAAACCCCTAGTTGTTGGAAAAGTCTGTTTTCGGGGATGTAAAATGATGCTTTAATGCATCGTGGGGGCTTAAAGGGTTAAATCTACCACCGTATCTACTTAGAAAATAAGGGACTCTGACCCAATATTGGTTTGATATTGGTTTAACGTCTGTGACGCTGGAACGATGTTAGAGAAACATTAGGCCAAAGGGTCTTGTTGAATAGGTTATGGTTATGCAACAGGAGTCGTTCAATAAAATATACGCAACCCGGTTGGCCAAGTTGTTCCATTGTTCGAGAGAATATTTGGTATTATTCTGCAAGAGCAAAGGCCAACTAAATACTACACAGAGCTGATGAAGGTCACGAAATGACGTTGGCGTGAGTGATGTCCATCAGCGAAATGACCTTGACGTAAATGGTTTCCATCAACGAAATGACCTTGGCGTAAGTGGTGTCCATCAGATAAGTAATAGGTGTTTATGGTTGTACTAATCTATCGATGATATGGATTGGACCAGGTTGACACTAAGACAAAAGACACCCACTCACACCTGTGTTAAGTAGCTCCATTAAGTCCGCAATATGGATCATGTCGTTTAGCGCTAAATTCTGTGAAACTCAATAGCCTTGACCTTCAATATTTTCACTGAGCTACTTAATACAATGAAGTAATGAAGAGGGGGGGGGGTCTTACATAACATTGTTTTTCAACGAGTTGTCATTCAAAACGGTTTCTGGTGACAATTACTCATATTTGTTTAATTTGAGTCCAAACATTTGCAAATCTTTATTTTTAAACACACATTTTGTTCCCTTAACTACGATTTTTTCATCCCCAACAACTGCTATTTAAACGTCTAAATAAAACGGATTACAATTGATAATACACGCTTAACGGTTTGATGCGTGTTTCACCTCATGCTGCTAGTGGCCATGTCAAGTAGCCATGTCCCATGTTTTTACAATTGCTGTGTGAAATCGATTTGGGATCAGTTTTGCCTCACCCCCCCCCCCCCCAATCATCCCTGAAATTTGGTAGTATTCCGGTGTGTATTTTCGATGTTAGACTATTTGGTAAGTATTTTAGGCCTACATGAATGGCATGTGGCCTCAAATTTTGATCATTTTATTACATATTATAGATACTAATTTTTAAATGATTTGACATATTAGCTTTATGACATTTTTGGTGTGTTGTGAGATGACTTGAAAACATTCTGTTCAAAATTGGTCGAAAATTATCTTGCAGATGAGACAAATTGTCACATTATCATTCAACTTGACGTGTGAGTTGTTGACCCAATGTTGTTTTAATGCTGACCAGCATTACGTATTTTTTGTGAGTTTGTCACGGCTTTTAGCGTCCATTAGAACACTATGGACTATTGATTCATGCAGCATTGTCACCGTGAAAACTACACACTTCACGCCTACACCCCGCACTGAGCGATAATAAGAAGACAGCTGATATATCTAAGAGATAAACCGTCAAAAGCTGACATATTTTTGTATAATCCATGGCGCCCATAGGGATTTGTGCAATTTAAAATCATCATAAATATCTTAGGTAATTATCTTTTTCCGTTTGAATAACTATATGCTATGTTTTTACGGCCAATATATATTTTTAAATTATTTTAGTGCGGGGACCGACTTTAGACGTCAGAATCTGACGTCTACAGACGTCAGATTCTGACATCTAAAGTCGGTCCCTGCGCTGAAAAGGTTAAGGGACATGATCGAAGCTAACTGACACAGGGGATGATGCATCATTTTGAAAAGGGGGATCGGTATTTTTGAAAGGGGAATATTGTCATGAATCATTGGGCAATTTGTTATAACGGCCAAGTAAACACGACACTTTAACCCAATGTTGGTTTATTCTGTCATAACAAAATGATTTCATCAAAACCCTTTCAGTGCAAAGACCTATTTTTTACGTCAAAATCTGGCGTCTGTAATCTGACGTCTGAAATCGATCATCGCACTGAAAAAGAAAATTATTTACAATGGCTGTAGACCCATAACATAGGTATTCAAATAAAAGAGCTTACTAAGATGTTTGTGATTGATTTCTAATGGAAAATTAAACTTTGGTCTTCATGGTTTATATAAAAAAATATTTCAGCGTCGTAACGTAACGTCGGCCCAACTATCGGGATCATTATCTCTCTGTGGAGATTAAAGGGTTATTATGACATGGAGCTCAGAGGGTCAGATGGACCTGTTGTTTACTCTCGGGATCATTATCTCCGTGAAGTCTGGATCAATGGCTACTCGCCAGCCATTGATCCCCCCACCGGATCACCCCCCCCCCCCCCCCCGGATCACAGGTACTGTATTTTAAACTGAGCAGCCAGGATCGACCGGCAAACATAGTTAGAAAACGTCACCCTCCACAACGTGCTACATAGTGGAGGGCGAGGTCCTTCTAACTTAGCAAACACGACACGTCGGGTATTTACAAAACATGGTTAACTTTTATATTAGGAGTTGAGATTGTTGGCTTACTATTAGCAGATTAGAGCTGTCATTGTCTTTACTTCTATTATGATTACGTATATTATTATGACGGCTATTATTAGGGCAGGGCCTCACTAACTGGGGCTATCAGGACAGATTTTCTCCTTGAGAATCACGTATATCCCTCTCCGCGAGAGGATCGACTTTAGACCTCAGAATCTGACGTCTAAAGTCAGATTCTGACATTTAATGTCGGCCCCCGCATTGAAAAGGTAAAAATATTTATACTGGTTGAAGACCCATAACATATATGTATTCAAATGAAAGAGAAAGAACTAACTAAAACATTTATGACGATTTCAAATTGAGAAAACCCTTTGGTCTCCATGAATTGTACAAACATATTTCAGCGCTTTAAGGATTAGCCCTTTCAACGCGGGGATCGACTCTAGTCGTCAGAATCTGATTCAAATGAATCAGAGAGAGCTAACTGAGACATTTATGATGATTTCAAATTGAAAAAACCCTTTGGTCTCCAAGGTTTTTATTAAAAAATAAAGTGCTTCAAGGGCTAAGGGATATTATTGACGTGATCATCGCGTGGGTCCCTCACTAACATAAAACAGCGTGTATAAAAATATCCTTACACATTCAAAACGGTACACTGAGCCAGCGTTGGTTTAATGTTGGGCTAGCGTCGCAGACGGTGGTCCAACATTAAACCAACATTGGTTCCGTGCTTCGTGTTTACAGGACAGCTATTGACCCGTACTCCATGATGACGCAAAGTCACAAGAACGTCATGATAGGCGGGCGTGACGATCCATGAAATAAAAAAAGACAGTTTTAGCTCATTATTTACACAATGAGCAACGTTAAGCCAACGTTGTAACAAAGGCTGAAACGTCGATTTGAGGATGGCATCAAGGTAGAACGTCCGAGTGGTATGAAATGTAGGTGTCTAGGTTACCCATAAAAAGCAACAGTACCCCCTCCCTCTCTCCACCACCATATAGCTAACATCAATCATTTTGATAATGCCGGACCAACGTCAGACCAACCTCCCAGAGACACAGGTTCCCGAATGCTGATTTAAGTCCCCTCGTTGTTTCCATGCACATGGCGTATTTAAGCATCCCTGATACTATGGGGATGCTTATAGTGTCTAACATTTCTTCGTCACCGCCGCCGCCGTCGCATCCGCAATTTCACTCTTACTAAAAGGGTAACTGATTAACACTAAATTAATACTGGGTGAACAGCTTTGTTAGGAGACTGTCCCCGGATTTCACCTTGTTTTTTGGCCTGTGGTCTACACTGTTGACATTCTAGCCTAATATATAAAAATAAGCTAAATATGATGCTGTAAAACAAGACAAGTAAACATTCTTTTGGTGCAATCTACATATACGTGTGCTGAGGTGAATGTTAGTGTCAGAAAGAAACAAAATGATGTGCAGTAAAAAAAATAGAAACATAGCTGAACATTTAGACAGCCAAAATGTTTTGTGTCAGCGCTGCAAATACCCAAATAGAAAGACAAACAGCAGTGACCATGGTAACTGCTGTTTGCCTTTATAAGCCCAGTTTCACCAGCTGCCTCCATCCAGGGCCACTTTACCCTCCACGATTGGTTGTGAATTGATAACCTGTTGATGGCCAAAACGACTCCGTCAGGCCAAAAATCATCATTTTTATTTTTGCCTCCTAATATGTCCATAATATGTGAAAATTGCGGACGACTTTTAAATCTTGAATTGTTGTGGCAACGTAATTACAAGTGTGCCGAAAACCCCGTTTATTTCTTATTTTAGACATGCATGTCTGAAATTAAATATCGGTATTATTTCTTTATACACAACATGTAAAGAAAACTTACGCAGGACATGTAGACATCATTATTATTGACATATCAATGAGCCACAATAAAAATGATGATTTTGGCCTGATTTCTCGCTAATCGTGTCACTTTTTGATTTAAGTCGGTTGATGAAACTGGGCATTGGTGTTATATGGTAGTAGGTCTAGTACCAAATGTTAGTAAGTAGGCTTAGTACCCAGTGCTAGATAGTGCTCTCTGATCTATTTATATCTGATGACGTCATACCTAATGAGAACTGTACGAGGAACACGATAAAGATGATGGTGAAGCGTAACATGTCAACGGCGAAGATTTTGTAAATCATGATGATAAAGGAACCAAACAAAGAAAACCCTCTGTAAACATACAAAAAATACATACAACGTAAGCAGGGAGGATAATTAGGTTAACGTCAAAATAATCACACATACGTCCCAGTAAACACAAAACATGTGTATAAAATTTGTGCAAATGTTGGACCAACGTCAAAGACGTTGGGCCGACGTTGTACAAATGTTATATAAATGTTTTGTGTTTACTAGGGTAATATCTGACTTTGTTAATTAGATTAACGTCAAAATCACCACGCAGGCGTACCATCTGACATTTTCTGTTACACAGATTATACGCCTTTTGATTGTGGGATAGTACATATAGCAGAGAGGGGTAGAATTAGATCGAGTAGTTTTTCGATTAGGAGGATGGGAGTACAAGGGAAAAATAAATGGAAATGTGTTTTTTCTATATTGATCAATTTATCATTCAATTTCTGGATTTTTTTTCAAAAGATTAATAATAAGTAATTTATATTTTTTCTATTTTTAAATTTGTCTGACTCTGCGATTTAGTCTGCAAGCAAAAACTTCTTGCCCAAATTCCTATGTTATGATATGATTAGGAAATGGATCATTCACTATTATAGTGGCAAGATACAGCTTAAAATCACATTTATTGGCTCCAAACGACATGGAGAATTCCGACTAAAAACAGAGTAATATGAGAAATATATCTGTCTGTACAGTTTCTTTAAGAGTTACATTGATCAAGCACACAGGCCTACACAATTGAGATATCAAAAAGAGTCAAAGTGTCATTATAAAATAGTTGTTGCAACCATTGATTTCTATCAAGTTATTTTTTATCTTCATCAAATAATGTTATACAATATACATAGATTTAAATATCATCCTGGACACAACAACAATTGCAATCGTAGGAAAAAAAATTCTGTTTCATATGGTATACCAGAGAAAAGGTCCAGTGGAACCATAACATTTAAATCATGGTAATTATTTCCTTTGAAAATTTTCTATAAAAACTGTCAACACAATGATGAAAAGGTCTACACAATTATACACAGTAATCATAATGTGACATTTATTTATTACCGATCCATTCAGTGATGAAATTTCGAGATGGGAAATCAGAGGAACAAAAACATGCTGAGAAAGGTCGTAGAGGGACTTCAAAATAACTCTTATTCACGACTACTCTTTTCACTTTCACCTTTGTATAAAATCACCTGTCTTGATAGTCCCAGTGGCTGAAACAGGTTTCAGCCACAGATTGACCGCGTACAAAATCGCGAGACATTTCTTTAGACTGTCATAGCGGAAAATATCGGGGCATAATCAGGTCAAAATAGTTTTTTTTTAGAATCAGTAACATTTCAGTTCCATGCCCGCATGCTCAGCTCAGAGGTCGCACAGTCATTAAAAAGTTATGGACATTTTTCGGACCTTGGGGTCGGGATCGCTCTCAGTCACCACCATGTTGGATTTTTCGGGTAAAGCAAATACATCCATCCACGGCCTCGGAGAGGACGACACGGCTACTGTCTTGAGAGGCCAACACAGTAGAACCTTTTATAAGCGATCACTCTTCAGAGAGACATCCCTTACTTAAGACCATTCTTGAGACACCACTACATTGTAACCTGATAATGAGCTACCGAGCTTAACCCTAATGCTGCTAAATTGTTTGTTTCTATTTTTCGTCATTTAAAGCTGGAATTGCTAACGCACATTCCAGCTTAAAATGACGAAAACAGAATGATTTCAATAACAGAGCACTTCCAAAAACTATATTATCAATTCTTGTCACATTTTATATGATTTGAATCCCAAAGGATTTCTCTTGCTATCTGAGGCCTATACACCCTTTTCAATAACAACACACCAAACAGTGAGCAACGCTGAAGTGTTTTAATCAGACAACTGTTACACACTTTTAAAACGCCACACAGTGAGCAACGCTGAACTGTTTTAATCAGACAACTGTTCACGCACAAACTCGTGCAAGCAGTCTATTGTGCACTGTTTGTCCTCGTTGTGTATAAAATGTATGGATTTTTTTCCTTGAAAGTTCGAGGGGGGGGGGGTTAACCCGCCTCTCCTTTGGATCCGCCACTGCGTGGCTGGGGCTGAAGTATATCACCCGAACCCCCTAGAGTTGAACGTAACCCCCCCCCCCCCGTCAATAAAAACCTAGATCCGCACCTGGTCGCGGCAATATATCATGAGGTTATAACAGGTACTTGCCTGGCGAAGAAGAGTAGAAATGACCATGCGCACGGCGCGGCGAGTGACAGGAGAATCATCTCAGCTCCGGCGATGCCCAGCATCCGACACGGGACGCACAGCAGGATTAATACACACGATATGTTAAATATAGATTTGGCCGGAGCGCTCGCCTGAAAATAAAACAATATTATTAAATTATCATAGACTTTGATATGGTATACATGTAGCAGACATACAGACAGATATTTTATTGACACAACATAAAAAAAAGTCATTACAGACTTATTTGTCATAAAAATGTATATATGTACATGACTGTAGGCCTATATATACAAGACGGTTAACTTGCTAAAATCACGCGACAATTTACATGGTATGGCATACATAATTAAAATCATGTTAAATGTCATTTCCATAATAAAACATTGGATATTCCGATGATATAAACAGATAATATAAACAGATAAATGATTACTACTTGAATTTTAGACCGACTTTAGACGGCATATTCTGAGGCCTAAAGTCGGTCCTCGCAATGAAAGTGTTAATCAAATCAATCAATTTGAAGACGCCTATTTCTCATCAATTCAAATATGTTTTTCATCAGTTGAGGCTGAAGATTTTGTTATCTATTACAGGCTTCCATAAATGAAAAAATGAAAACAAAAATTCGGCAGGACCAGGGTTGAAATAGGTAGGCCCTACAAAATACACGAGGACGTGGATAAACAGAGAAACACCTTTAACCCTTAAAGCGCTGTATTTTTTTGTAAATTCCATGGAGACCAAAAGGTTTTGTCATTTTGAAACCATCTTAAATGTCTTATTCAGCTCTTTCCGATTCATTTGAGTACTTATGTTATGGGTTTACGGCCATTAGGAATATTTTTACTCTTAAGGTGCGGGGATCAACTTTAGACGTCAGATTCTGACGACTAAAATCGATCCCCGCACTGTGAGGGTAAATACACATTGAGACAGCATACCTGATTTTTTAGGAATCCCAGAATACCTTGCGAGCGCGCTTCCTCCAGCTGGAAAATCAGGTTAGTCACGCAATCAAGGCAAACGACGATCTCTGCAATATAGCGAACCTACAAAGAAAAACATATTAGATGACACATCCATATGTCTAATATAAAGGGACGATTCCATTGTTTAAAACCCATTCACGCCTGAATTTACAATTGTCATTTTCATCACTACAAGCCGCGAATTGTTGTCGCAATTCTCGACTTGTAGTGGATGAAGCTGACTTGAAGTGGTGTAAAAATTAAAGAAAATTGCCATGTGAACCAGTTTCATGGAAATTTTCGTCCTAAAATCCTTTATTGTAGGAAAATTAAAGTGTGTTTTCAGGGATGTAAAATGATGCTTTAATGCATCGTGAGGGTTCAAAGGGTCAAGTTTATGGTTTGTTCTTGGATGTGTACTTCAAAGTGAAAAAGTAGCCTACAGTCGTTTTGTAAATTTTAAAGCTGGTATTTTTTTTATTATTATAGTAGCAGGCCTATATATTAATATCTAATTTAATTTCTTGGTAATATTCCCACTGATTTTTTTTTAATTTATCAGGCCAAATTTCATTTGGAAAACACCCTCATTATTTATTATAAACTGATGTTAGATGGAATACAAATTCAAGCATCAGTTTAGGACCATATGGCGTCTCGTAAAATTTACAAAATGACTGTACGTTCTCATGAATTATAACCTATGAATAATGACACTTTGAATTACACCTCCAAGAACAAACCATATCATCTCAGTCAAAGTATATTTATTATTACTATATGGCCAAAGGCCCAATGTACAACAATTTTACCATTAATTTAGTTACATTAAATTTGCAATTAGTCTCTTTCTCACATTCATTGCATGATAAATAAAACAAGCCACATCACGCATTGCATCTGTGTGGATGGTCTTCATTAAATTGATAAATATTCGAAATCCGTTTTGAGTTTTATCATATGGAGGTAATTGCTTGGTAACATATCTATGTCTTAACAATTTATAGAAGTCACAAATTAAAAGAAAATGGTACTCATCTTCAACCACAACACAATTTCTGGCATTACACACACCATATAATGTTGTATAATGTCTATACTCACTATACTCCGCGTGTCGGTGGGGCCTATAATGTCCACTTCATCGTCAGGTCTCAGATAAATGGCCAGGCTCAGCAGCAGAAGGTGAAAAACAGCAATAACTAGCCTCTCAAAAAACCGTCTCTGTTAAAAAATAAAAAGTAAGGGAATCAATGATAACATGAATCTGTTAACAATTAACAAAATGTGATAATGTGCACAAAGCCATGAACACACGCGTCTGATAGCCCTTAAAGCGTTGAATAATTTTGGATAAACCATGGGAGCTAGAGGGTTTTTTTCAATTTGAAATTGTTATAATCGTCTTAGTCAGCTCTTTCTGATTCATTCGAATACTTATGTTACGGGTCTACGGCTATTAGAAATATTTTACTTCTTTCAGCACGGGGATACGTCAGAATCTGACGTCAACAGACGTCAGATTCGGACATATAACGACGGTCCCCGCGCTGAAAGAGTTAACAATATGAAGATAAGAAGGCAAATATAAAATGAATCTGATAACAAACAAAACGTAAGAAAGCTCTTAGAATAAATTGACAGGAAATCCTTGTGGAATTATTTGTAATATAATGTAGATCAGGTAATATTCGCGAGGTTTTAATTTTCGCGAATTTTGCGAGGAGGACAAATTCGTGAATTTAAGAAATAAAAAATTACGCGAAAATTATTATAATAGTGCTACCTATCATCGAAATTGATAAATCGCGAATTCTAGACTTCGCAAAAAATCTCAACATTACAAATTCGCGAAAATCTGAACACGCGAAAATGACCAGATCTATAGTGTCATCACTTCATGAGTTATTGATACAGTAACTCTCTGCATCTCTACTGTGTGGTTAATTCCCTTTAATTGTCATTTAGAAACATAATACTGTAGATCTGGTAATATTCGCGAGGTTTGAGGTTTTAATTTTCGCGGGGAGGGCAAATTCGCGAATTCAAGAATCGCGCGAAAATTATTATTATAATAGCGCCACTAAAGAAAAGGGAAATTCGCGAATTCTAAACTTCGTGAAATAAGTCTCAAAATCAGAAATTTGTGAATATTTAAACACGCGAAAAATTACCAGAATTACAGTATATCATCACTTTATATGAGTTATTAATACAGTAACTTTCTGCAGGTCCACTGAGTGGTACATTCCCTTTAATTGCCATTTCCAAACTAAATATGTAATGACACAATCACAGAATCAAAAAAATGATATCCTGTTTTTCTACTTCAATATTTCATGGGTTATAATTTACCACATACTTTTCTTATTTTTCGGTATTCAACTATTTTTTTGTAGCTAGGCACGACTATGAAAGTTTTTAATCTGTTTTATTATCAGTTGAGATGACAGTTATTGATAATAAAATGAGTCTTTAAACTTATTAGATTTGCAAACGTTTGATTTCCAATTGAACAAATATACCGGTAAGTGATTTTCACCCACTTTAAGTTGTGGATCGCGGTAGCGAGACACTACTTAAACACTTACAGTGCGGGGATTGACTTTAGTCGTCAGAATCTGACGTCTTGACGACTAAAGTCTATCCCCGCGCTGTAAAAATATTTCTAATGGCTGTAGACCCATAACATAGGTATTCAGATGAATCAGAAAGAGATCATTAAGCCATTTATAGTGATTTCAAATTGATAAAAACCCTTTGGTTATCATGTTTTTTTTTTAAATATTCAGCTCTTTAAGGGTTAAGTAGGTGGAAATTTAAATTGGATAACTTAGGCCTAATTAGCGCGTACGGTAGTTTTCCCTAAAAGTGTTTACTCTAAAAAATACCTGAGCGTAAGTTTTCCATTTTTCATCGAGTAGTTGTTTGATGACGCCTCCATCCAGCATCTCCAGATGTTCCTCTGTCTCGCCGTCTGTGATGTAACTCAGCGCGGCACTCCAATCTGTAAATCATGAGAAGAAGTAAGTAGCAAATCATAACTCAGCGCGGCGCTTCAATCTGTGAGAAAAATAAATCACGAGGAGCAGTAAATAAAAAATCATAACTCAGCGCGGCACCCCAATCTGTATAAAATGAGATAAATAAATCATGAGGAGAAGTAAATAATAAATCATAACTCAGCGCGGCACTCCAATCTGTATAAAATGAGATAAATAAATCATGAGGAGGAGTAAGTAAAACATCATAACTCAGCGCGGCACTCCAATCTGTAAATCATGAGAAAAAGTAAGTAGCAAATCATAACTCAGCGCGGCGCTTAAATCTGTGAGATAAATAAAGCACGAGGAGCAGTAAATAAAAAATCATAACTCAGCGCGGCACCCCAATCTGTATAAAATGAGATAAATAAATCATGAGGAGAAGTAAATAATAAATCATAACTCAGCGCGGCACTCCAATCTGTAAATCATGAGAAGAAGTAAGTAATAAATCATAACTCAGCGTGTCGCTTCTATCTGTGAGAAAAATAAATCATGAGGAGAAGTAATAAATAATAACTCAGCGCGGCACCCCAATCTGTGAGAGAAATCAATCATGAGAAGAAGTAAATAATAGGCTACATCATTGCTCAGCGTGGCGCTCCAATCTGGGCAAGAAATAAATCCTGAGGAGAAGTAAGCAATAAATCCAATCTGTGTGAGAAGTAAATCATGAGAAGAATTAATACATCATAACTCAGTGTGGCAATAAATATGTGCAAAAAAAAATCATGAGGAGAAGTAAGTAATACATCATAACACAGCGCTGCGCAACTATCTGTGAGAGAAATAAATCATGAGGAGAAGTATGTAATACATCATAACACAGCGCTGCGCAACTATCTGTGAGAGAAATAAATCATGAGGAGTGAGAAATAAATCATAATTCAGCGCGGCACTGTAAATCATGAGAAAAAGTAAGTAATAAATCGAAACTCAGCGTGACGCTCCAATTTTATACATGTTTTAAATTTGGAAAGTCAAATAAATGAACTTACTTGTTTTACCGTTTTCCCCTATCGTGTCCAGAGGGGCCAAGGGGTACTTTGAGCAGGCTATGTTGCTGAATCTCCAAATCTCCTAAAAACACGAAATCATAAAAAAATGATCTAGCCTACTTGTGACTAAAAAGATAGTATGTACACTGGTCAAAAAGTCTCATGAAATTTAGGTTGAAAATTTCAACCCCATTGAAAAAATATGTTTTCTATGCTATGTGTGTACATTTTAAATGGACAAACATATGCCTACCCGCATAGGCCTACATACAGCCGTACACATTATATAAAAAAGATCACATCGTGATATCAATAATTATATAAAATTTGATAAAATTGTTTGATATACTCAAGTATAACATGAAAGCTCGGAGCGTCATTACTGTAATCAATTTTGTTTTGATCATGTTTGACAAAAAGCTCCTATGTGCTAATCAGTTGGCTAATTTGACTTTTTATTATCAACGCTTATCCTGCTGATCACAACTATTGTCGTTTAAAACCTGTTTTATTAATCGATCAAATCACTGATATTGGGAATGAAACGAGTGTCTAAACATCAAGATTTGTACAATTTTCCCCTCAACTTAAACAATGAGTCATTTTCAGCCACTTGAAGTTGTGGATCGCGGTAGCGAGACACAACTTCAAGTGGCTGAAAATTTAAATAAATTACCTTAGCAGGATGAGGTTTAAATATTGTTAGAATAAAGTATAATAAAGGGGCATGCCCAGGTCTAAAATCATAAAAAAATCGGTGATTTTATTTTGGCTTCTTAATATGACCATATATATGATGTAAACATGTCCATAGACTAGAACTGCAAAAGTTTTTTTAAATTTTTGTGTTGCGCATTCACCAGTTAGGCTAGATATAGAGACGAAATTTCTGATTTCTAATTATTGACAACCATGTCAAAAATAAGAAATACGGGAATTTCGTCTCTATATCTAGCCTAACTGGTGAATGCGCAGCACAAAAATTTAAAAAAACTTTTGCAGTTCTAGTCTATGGACATGTTTACATCATATGGTCATATTAAGAAGCCAAAATAAAATCACCGATTTTTTTTATGATTTTAGACCAGGGCATGTCCCTTTAAGTATAAGAGTTAAAATAAATTCCTTTTGATGCACCTGCAAAGTTTGACTTTAAGACATCGACACCCGTGACTAGATCTGGGTGGTGGGCTCCTCCCATCAACCCTTAAAGCGCCGGTAACAATTTTTAACCCTTAAAGCGCTGAATTATTTTGTAAAAACATCGCAACCAATGCGGTTTTCTCAATTTAAAATCATCATAAATGTCTTCGTCAGCTCTTTCTGATTCATTTGAATACCTATGTTACCAATATAAATATGTGGATTCTTACAGTGCGGGGATCTACTTTAGTCGTCAGAATCTGACGTCCACATTCTGACGACTAAAGTCAATCCCCGCGCTGTATGGGCTGGATCTAGGTGGTCGGCTCTTCCCTTTAACCCTTGAAGCGCCGATAGCGATTATAGTCGTTTTTTACATTTTTTATTACCACATCGCATATCAACTTTAAAAACGTCGAAGAGAATACTTGACATTAATCAGCAAGATTTTAAATAGTTGTGAATCGCGTCAGCGAGACACAACTTCAAGTGAGTGAAAATTCAAATTGAATAATTCGACGACCCTTTAACCCTTAAAGCGCTGTTGAAAATATTTTCATATAAACAAAGAAACCAAAGGGTTTTTCTCAATTTGAAATCATCCTAAACGTCTTAGTTAGCTCTCTATGCTTCATTTCAATACGTATGTGTCTACGGCCATTGTAAATGTTTTACTCTTTCAATGCGAGGATCGACTTTAGAAGTCAGAATCTGACGTAGATTCTGACGTCTAAAGTCGAACCCCGTACCAAAAGAATTAATTTTATTTAATGAATTGTATTAATCAAAATATGTCATATTTTAAACACGGTTTTGTAAAAGATGGGGTCATGATACCCCTGACCCCCTTTCTGGACCCGCCATTGATTTATGCGCTACTGGAGATCAAAGTCCTGTGCACCCAGTGTTTGGTGACACCATACGTTTCTGATCCTTTTGTCATTATGCAACGGGCATTGTCATTGGCAAGGTCACGTGAGTGTGCATCACTTAGCTATGACCTTGACGTCCGGTTTGGAGGATCATGCTCAGTGTATATCTTTTGAACGACCACTAAGTGCATCTTTATAAAATATAAACAATATAGATGAATACATTTCAGGTATGGTCTGTGTCATATAAGAGCCTTACAGGTATTATCTCTGTCCACTCATAAAGGGATACAAACATAAACCTTAGCCCTTAGGGCCTTACAACGCTGAAATATTTTGGTATTAATATTGGAGACAAAAGGTCTATTTCAATTTGAAATTATCATCAATGTCTTAGTCAGCTCTATTCGCTTCATTTGAATACCTATGTTATGGGTTTACGGACATTAGAAGTGTTTAACCCTTTCGGTGCGTGGATCGCCTGTAGACGTCAGAATCTGACGTCCATAGACGTATAGACGTTAGATTCTGACGTCTATAGAGGTAAAGTTACAGAATTTAGTTTGAAAAAAATTCTCCCTACCCCGACCTTCAACTTGAAGTGAAAATCAATCATATTTGTTTAAATTGAGACCAAACCTTTGCACATTTACTGCGAGGGGTTAACAGACGTCAGATTCTGACGTCTAAAGTCTATCCACGCACTCTAAGGGTTAAGCTGTGGTGTTGTATTCATGCACCACGTAGCATCTATTTTGTGTAAAAGGCAAAAAATGGTTAATCCACCTCAACAAGGAGGTTAATCTTGAGGTATAATTTGATATATTATAATTTGATTGTTTTGTGTTTGTTTAATCTCTAATACAGGTAGTTAATATCAGACATACTGTTCTTGGCGCATGCAAATGTTGTTCATATGTAATAAGGTATTGTGTACAATTTCACTTAGGGGACCATCTCGCTAATAGGACCACTTTGGCCAAGTCCCTTGGGTGGTCCGTTTAGCGGAGTTCTACTGTATTACACCTGTGTATTTCATAAAATCGGAACATTATTTATTTACCTTGAGGTATTACACTTGCTCCTAGCCTTAGTTGTTGAATAGTCATACTGTAGATATTGTAATTTTCGCGTGTTCAAATTTTAGCGAATTTTTGTTTTTGGGACTTTAAACGAAGTTTAGAATTCGCCAATTTTCTCCAGTAGCGCTATTATAATAAAAAAAATTCGCGAAATTTTTTAATTCACGAATTTGTGCCCCTCGCGAAAATTTAAACATAGCAAATATTACCAGATTTACAGTATATAAAAATATAATATAAAAAATTAAATATATAAAAAAATTAAAATCTGAAAACCAGAGCGGAAACGAAGATAAAGATAAAATTAATGTGCTTTGTCAGATCCATTGCATTCACAGAATTGACATAATACTGATACTGAATACTGATAGCATATTTTTATTTGTTTCAACTAATTGGTTTGTATAAATTATGTAATAATCAGTTTTATGCGCTGTAATTAATTTATTTTTGGTAAATTAAGTAACATTCATTTAAGTATCTATATATGCAATTATGTAATATTTTACCATTTTAGAAAAGAGGAGTGTTTGTAACATGTTTCTTATAACTCAATTTGAATGGACAAAGTTTTTTGGAAATATTACTGTATTGGTTTATATATATTGGGTGAGACCCCACGACACAGTAGGCCCTACCAGGAGCCCGCCTGTGGGCGATGAGATCCTAAACTCTGAATTCTTCATTATACTCAAGAAGCCAAAGATACATCATTGTGTACAAAAGCTTATGATAACAAAAAAAAATAAATAACAGTATCTTCATATGGGTATTTACTGAGGTTGTGCAAAAAAAATATCAAATAATACTGATACGCGATGGCAAACATATTACTACAAATATTCCTTATTTGATATTTTATTAACACCCGATACAGTATAGGCTCTACCAGGGGCTCCGCCTGTGGGCGGTGAGACCCCACGACGCATTGAAAGGTCACACTATTCTCCAGAAGACGTCAATACAATAAACCAACCGGCGTGAATCGATCTGCTATAGCTTGTATTATCGTCAATGACAAACGCGAATGAGCCCAGCAGACACAAGACGTTGAATCAACGTTGGTTTAACATTGGTCCAGCGTCGTAGACGGTGGACCAACGTTAAACCAACGTTCAATGACAGGGAAGGTCAAATGAGCAGCCCGGATTTAATAGCTAGATCTACATTATATTCACAGAGAAATCGTCCCTTTGGATATGAAAGGGTGTATCTGCGACTTCACAAAATGGCAGATACACCCTTTCATATCCAATATCGACTGTAGATTAGAAAAATTGAATCTGAAAGGCGTTGATTAAAGGTTATTTTAACCCTTTCAGGCCTGAATTTACCATTGTAATTTTTATCCACTACAAGCCGCGAACAGCAATTCCCGACTTGTGGTGGATGAAGATGATTTTGAAGCGGGTGGGAATGAAAAAAAGGTCGTTATTATTGAAGCAATAACATGAAAAGTTTCGTTCCAAATCCCTTGTGTTTTAGAAGATAAAGTCATTCTCCAGAGACGAGAAATGATACTTTAATGCATCGTGAAGGCTTAACCCTTTCAGCGCGGCGACCGTCTTTATACGTCAGAATCTGACGTCTGTACACGTCAGATTCTGACGTATAAAGACGGTCCCCGCACTGAAATATTTATAATGGCTGTAGACCCAATAAAAAATAGGTATTTAAATGAAGCAGAAAGAACTGTCTAAGATATTTACGACGATTTCAAACTGAGAAAAACAACTTTGGTCTCCATGGTTACAAAAATAGTTCAGCGTTGTAAGGGCTAGATGGTTAGCCGCTCATAAATTTATTGTCAAACGAGACACAAAATGCCTATAATCTATCACAGCAGGGGCATAGCCAGAACTTGGAGAAAGGGGACCGAATTCAATTTACTTGGGCTCCCATATTTTTATTTGGACAAGAAGCAGTGTTTTTTTAGTCCTCTCAGCTAAAAAAAAGAGGTTGGGTTCGGTTCACTACCAGAGACAATTTTGATTGTTAAATAACATGTATGGTGTTTACCATGTGTGCATACGTGAATGGATTGCTTGAAAGTTTACGTCGCTTTATCGCAATATCGCGAGACTAGAAAGCCCGACTGCGGAAATATAGTAGAGGCAAAAGTCAATTAGACCGGGAACAAATTGCAGCAGAAACATCTTAAGTGGGTTTATTTCAGAAATGCAAAATGATTAACATTAAAAAAATCTTCAGCAATATTGGAAATAGTAGGCCTACAACATATACAAGGCTAAGTCGAAGAATGTCGCCACATTTGTTTTTTATGTTCTGTTATCAGACGAGGTGGGGCCTTATGGAGGATCTCAGAGTTGCTAAGTCAACTGATTTTCTCTATGAGGTCGGGAATGTTTTTCTTCGATTGTAACTCCGAGTATGTGGTACTAACTAGGTCGTGATTCGAACAATATAAATTAAACAATATAGTGAATTAAAATAAGCTGTAATGTTTTCGTGCGAGGGCCATGTCCTGTGTGAATTGCACAAAGAATTATTATCCGCCACTACTACTGTTATTAGGTTGTTAAGTTTGCACCACTAGTCAATATCAGGGAATCTCCGAGCTCATAGCGACTGTGCTTGCATGGTAACATGGCTCGGAGCTATCTGTTTCGCGGATTGCCACATTTATTGTACTTGCATGATATTATATTTGATTTTAAAAAATACCATATAATTTTTACAATTGTCTTATTGCATACTCCAGTTACTGTAGCATAATTATACACTTGTATATATTTCAGATTTCTACGCTTTCCAGAGTGTCTTTTTGCTACTATATATAATTAGTAGTATTAGTAGTAGTATACATGTACATAATAGCTATTTTATCTCTGGTTTTGGTGCGGGAAACAAAATGATAGACCCCTATGTTATCTTGGCAATGCCTTTTAATTTTTATTTTAAGTAGTAGTCATTTATATTATCGAAGTACCCAGTTTTTTTTATGGCAATGCCACTTAACATGATTCTAGTTGTGTATGTCATACCATGTATATTGTCATATGATTTTACAAAATTAACAATCTTGTATATACATGTACATTTATCTCTTCATTTCTATGACAAAAAATCTGTAATAACTTTTTTTTCTGTCAATAAAATATCTGTCTGTCTGTCTGTCTGGGGTCACAGGGTGTTGATGTGTGTCGTCTAAACACACTGCAAAGAGTGAGTGGGTGACGGAAGATGGCGGATAAATGTCTATTATAACGTCACACTGTGTAACATCAATACTACACGAGTCATTGATCTGCATCACGCGGGATAAGTGGCATATTAACTCCTTAAGTGCTTCATTACTACTTAACATTTTCCTTTCATTTGAAGTTGGCATTGCTCACGCAATAGCCAACTTCAAATGAAAGGAAAATACCTCCTCACTTAAAAATTAAACCTGCTAAATTTCACAATGGGGGCTTTACTCAAGATTTATACATGCATATTTGTTCAATTTCTGTCAAATTTTAGTTGTGAAAAACAGTAGGAATGCGCTTAAAAGCGTCGCCCGCACTCAAAGGGTTAAGAGGATCTGATCACCATCCACTTACTGATTACAATAAACAAATAACCTGACACACCATAACCAACACAACCACCTACGTAAATTGTGGCAGGGAGAGAGAACAAAATCGCTAGATGAGAATGTGAGAGGCGCACAATTTTATTGGTTCAATGGACAGACAGACACACGACCCACGCACTGAAAATTTATAATGTTTTACTAGAGCATTGGTCGTGCGTCAACACTCATTACTGGTTCGTGGAGTGCTGCACTAAAGATACACATATGTTTGCGTGCACTGTTAGCGCCGGAATAAGTTGTGCATGTTCAAAATACTGGACGCATGAGAACGCATCAGTGTACACGCCAAAACACCGCCAGAAACAGGCAGAGTGCACTAGAACAACGTCATATCAAGGCTAGATATGTTTGTTTTGTGTCATATGAGCGAATCAAAGACTATCTGAAGAAACAAAGCCAAGACTATAAAATGACTGCAAATCTGATCTGGACGAGTGATCTACTTGCCAGTAGTACTACTGTGGACGTGGATCATGATGCGCATGCGTGTTATTGCATTGTGCGCCCACAATTAGTACTCAGCAAATCGCGACGACCTACCTCTAGCATGATGTGTACGTTCTTGTGTCTTCTGGGTTGTATTGGAGGTAAATACACATTGACTTTGGGCAATCAGGCTGTCAGGCAGGCAGGTAAGTGGGGGAGGGGGGGTGTAGGCGAGTGGTCGGTCGGCGCCTTTGATCTGCCTGATTAGCCTGTCACGTGCACGAGCTAGGTCACCATGGACTGCTGGCTAAACAACACCAATTAACTGCTAGACTCTGATAAAACAACGCACCTTAACCGCTAGACTCTCGCCTAATATCAATGGTCATAATACACTAGGGTAAGATCTAACAACACATCATAACTCATAGACTACACCCTAAACAAACGAAACGGCCAAAATATTTTTGTTTATACAACGAAGAGAGCTAATTAAGACATTTATGATTATTTCAAATTGGAAAAAAAATATTTCAGTGCGGGGATCGTCTTTAGACGTTAGAATCTGACGTCTAAAGACGATCCCCGCGTTGAAAGGGTTAACCCTTTGAGTGCGGGCGACGCTTTTAAGCGCATTCATACTGTTTTTCCACAACTAAAATTTAACAGAAATTGAACAAATATGCATGTATAAATCTTGAGTAAAGCCCCCATTGTGAAATTTAGCAGGTTTAATTTTTAAGTGAGGAGGTATATGTTAAGTAGTAATGAAGCACTTAAAGAGTTAAATAATGATTTCATAAAAAAATATTTCGGCCCAATTAAGGGGTAAATTTGACACTCACCATGCTTTGGAGTTCTATAATCTCTTTGAATATCTCGTTTCTGCCCAGTTTACTGGCCAGAGTGAGTGGGGTGAGTCGGGCCGTGTTGTGCACCTCCATATCTGCCTTCTTCACGTGATGCTTCACAGCGTAGCCATACATACTCTGTGGGAGAAATATGACATACAGTAACCATACATACTCTGTGAAGAAAATGACATACAGTAACCATACATACTCTGTGAAGAAATATGACATACAGTAACCATACATACTCTGTGGAAAAATGACATAAAATAACCTGATAACCATACATACTATGTGAAGATATGAAAAGCAATAACCATACATACTCTGTGGAAAAATGACATACAGTAACCATACATACTCTGTGGAAAAATGACATAAAATAACCTGATAACCATACATACTCTGTGAAGATATGAAAAACAATAACCATACATACTCTGTGGAAAAATGACATAAAATAACCTGATAACCATACATACTCTGTGAAGATATGAAAAACAAAAACCATACATACTCTGTGGAAAAATGACATACAGTAACCATACATACTCTGTGGAAAAATGACATAAAATAACCTGATAACCATACATACTCTGTGGAAATATGAAAAACAATAACCATACATACTCTGTGAAGATATGAAAAACAATAACCATACATACTCTGTGGAAAAATGACATAAAATAACCTGATAACGATACATACTCTGTGGAAATATGACATAAAATAACCACACATACTCTGTGGAAATAAATATAAAATACAATACAGAAATACAATCTAACAATCAGTAACCATACATACTCTGTGAAGATATGACAGGGAATAACGATACATACTCTACGGAAGTATAACATGCAATAACCAGATAACCATACATAAATATGACACAATAACCATACATACTCTATGAAGATATAACAGGGAATAACCACACATACCCTGTGAAAATAACAAGGAATAACCACACATACTCTGTGAAAAAAATAACAAGGAATCACCATACATACTATGTGAAAAAATAACAGGGAATAACCATACATACTCTGTGAAAAAATAACCAGGAATAACCATACATACTATGTGAAAAAATAACAAGGAATAACCATACATACTATGTGGAAAAATAACAAGGAATAACCATACATACTCTGTGAAAAAATAACAAGGAATAACCAAACATACTCTGTGAAAAAATAACAAGGAATAACCATACATACTCTGTGAAAAAATAACAAGGAATAACCATACATACTCTGTGAAAAAATAACAAGGAATAACCACACATACTCTGTGAAAAAAATAACCAGCAATCACCATACATACTATGTGAAAAAATAACAGGGAATAACCATACATACTCTGTGAAAAAATAACAAGAAATAACCATACATACTCTGTGAAAAAATAACAAGGAATAACCATACATACTCTGTGAAAATATAACAAGCAATAATCATAGTCATACTCTGTGAAAATATGACATAAAATAATCATATATACTCTGTCAAAATATGACATAAAATCAAGTATTTTAATATTTTACAATCAATGAATCAATCAATGAATCAATGAATCAATGAATCAATGAATCAATGAATCAATGAATCAATGAATCAATCAATCAATCAATCAATCAATCAATCAATCAATCAATCAACCAACCAACCAATCAATCAATCAATCAATCAATCAATCAATCAATTAATCAATCAATCCATAAATCAAGCAATCAAGCAATAGTCAATCAAAAATCAATCAATCAATCAATCAATCAATCAACATTCAATCAATCAATTAATCAATCATTACAAGCAGTATTACAAGCAGAATATAAAATGACTAATAGACACACATAAATACGAAGTGCGTGACAACATAAAGGTCAGGCTGACCCGGTCACCTTTATCAGCATGGTTATAGGGACCAGTCGCATAAACATGATAAAGGTCATCACAAAAAACGTGCATTATAATATGAGCGAGTGGACGCCGTGTGTTGTAATAAACAACCCCAGCTGACCTAATAGGTGTCATTGACATATAAACATTCTGTACCTGTTAATGGTGTCCAAAAACAATTGATGTAGCAAAAGTGAACTAGCCAGTAGCAAAAAATAATATCAACGGCAAAATTGCGCGATTCACCATTAAGTCAGTAAATTCGCAAAATCAGGCATTAAAATTAGCAAAAAATATGTGAATTGCGAGAGCCTATGGTTTAAGTGGTAATCCTACCACTGTATTAAATAGGCGCTAATCCCGACTATAGTCGTTTGTAGTCTCTTATTAACCCTATCCTGCCGATTTCTTTCAGACTATTTTTCATTCATTTGAAGCTGGAATTGCTAACGCAATTTCCAGCTCCAAATGACGAGAAATAGTTATTTTTATGAAGAAATATACATCTTCAAAATGTAATTATTAGATTAACTAAGCAACCAATACAAAACTTTTCAGCAATTCGAGTTGAATTTATTGGTCTGAAATTTGCTTGAAAACGGATATATTCGGTTAACCGATCAATTCACTTATTATTGAGAACGAAATTTGTGTTTAAACATCAAAATTTGCAAATATTCAGTCTAAAATTAAACAAATAACGACTAATTTTCATCCACTTGAAGTTGTGGGTCGCGGTAGCGAGGCACAACATTAAATGACAGAATATTTTAATTGAATACCTCATAGCGTTTCCCGAAGTGAGAGATACAACGATTCAGCATCTCACAATTACACGATCAATGAGTCAAATGAAAATATAGTCAATGGAATACTCTGGAACTGCAATGGTCTTTCTGGTGAAAAGAATAGAAATCTGAGTACCTGTGTCCACAACCACACTAAGAGATAACACGCCAATGCTGGGGCACCGTTGGGCCAGCATCTCAGACATTGAGCCAGCATTGAAACAACGCTATCGCGTCCACTTTAGTTAAACACACAATTCCTAATAAACAGGAGGCGTCCACCCAATGTTAGTGTAAGGTCGGGCCGACTTCTGCAACGCTGGCCCAACATTTAACCAACATTGGACGACGGTCTCTGGTGTTTACAAAGAAATACTAATCAATGAAGAGCTCTCCAAAGGCTATTTTAATGTTAGGCCGTCGTCTACGACGCTGGCCCAACATTAAAACAGCATTGTGTAGACGCCTGATGTTTGGTTAGCCCCCGACGTGCCTGAAACTGACGTTTACAGCTACAGTTTGAGTCTGTATGAAAACGTGCAATTTTTTTCTGACGCTGATATCTGCGACTTGGCCACGGTTAGGGTGGGGGCCCTGGTGCAGTAGGTAAAGATGCCTGCTTAGAAAGTCGGTGATCACGGGTTCGCCCCCCGCTCTGACATTCAAGTTTCGAAGAAACAATATGTTTCTTCCCTGCTCACTCGCAATGATTCTGACGTCTATACTCCAGGGCTGGTGTTTGGCCAGAAGTGGTAATCAATGCTGCGCTCTCCAGATGGACGTTCTGGAGATGGTGGATATTGGATGAACAAAGTCCCCGCCGGTCAGAGGGGGGGGGGGGGGGGAGAGAGGAAGTCAACATAACTGTATGCCATGGTGACTGGAAGTACAAGACCTGAGACAAAATCTGTCAGGACAGCGACATGGATGGCTATACGCCTCCATCACTACACGTCAATGGCCACACTGATGGGGTTTTTAAATTTAATTTTTAAAATTTAAATAACGCTGAAATATATTTGTATAAACCATGAGACCAAATTATTTTTTCAATTTCAAATAGTCATAATCGTCTTCGTTATATTTTTCTGAGTCATTTGAATACTTATGTTATGGGTCTATGGCCATTAGACTGTTAGACCAAAGGAGGTCGAGGTCATTGAGTTTCACAGAATTTGACAGAGACTAATTTGATCCAGTCGATTGCCAGTATAAAAATGTTTGGGTACTATGGACTTAACTTTCAGGTAGTCGATTAGTTAGTATGGTTAGTTTGCTTTTAAATAGAGCTTTTTGAGAACAGCAACGTATGCTGGACGGTAACAGGTTACATAAATGTGTGCTTGAAGGGAGGAAGGAATAACGAAAGTATGATGTTCTGCAACGATGTCCTAAATATTTGAACTCCCCCCCTGGCTCTAGTGGTATTTCTGCTATTCCCCAGAAGGCGCGTTAAAAAAAATTTGAGGTTGTCAGGGCAAGTTTTAAATACTATGCTATGAAATTTTAAAATTTTATGAAACGTTTGCCTGGTTTGCAAAGTACAAAGTCCAGTTTCTTCCAGTAACAGTTGGCGTGATGTACCTTTCTTACAACCTGTGATCAGACGCAGCGCATTATATTGAATGTTCTCAAGGGTATTTGTATCATTCTGGGAACAGTTTTCGAAAATTACATCTCCATATTCTAAAAGTGGACGTATAAAAGAATTTGTATTACTGAATCATTGGGTGTAGAGTATCTTACTTAGGGACCAGATAATATAGGGGGGGGGGGGGGGCTATGAGTTTTTACATCCTGAGCAAAATTTTTTGCAGACATGACTTAATAAGCTTGTTTTGCTGGCAAAACTGTGTAATGAGAGCAATTTTTCTGTAAGGCGGTAAATATATGACAAAGTGACAGGAGTTTTTCTTCAGTATGAATCAAAAGCTTACTGTTGTCTTGAAATTTAACTCTTACAAAGCTGAAATAAATTTGAAGGAACCATGGAGACAAAATGTCGTTTTTTCAATTTAGAAATCACCATAAATGTCTTAGTTAGGTCTTCCCAGTTCATTTGAATACTTTGTTATGGGTCTACGGTCATTATAATTTTTGTGATTCTTTCTGTGTGGACATCGTCAGTAGACGTCAGAATCTGACGTCCATAGACGTCAGATTCTGGTCTCTCCCATCATCACCTAGTCCTCCCCCAAGGTATTTATTATTATTATTATTATTATTTAGTTTATTTATATAGCGCCTTTTTGATTTTGTAACCAGTCAAAGCGCTTGTGTTTTCAGTCTCTGGAAATAATAGTGTCTTTTGAATAGGTATGTCTTCAGTCTTTTCTTGAAGGTCATAACGGATGGAGCTTGGCGTAAATCCATCGGTAGGCTATTCCATAGCCGAGGCCCCTTGATTGCAAAATCAAAATCTGACACCTCTTTGCGTCCAACACTAACAAGTGTATAAAGGTCCAGCATAGCTGGAGCGTAAGGGTCTTTTAGGTTCATAGAGATTGAGCTCATCCGAGATGTAAATGGGAGCAGTTTTTTTTAATGCCTTGTACATGTACAAACAGAGCTTAAAGTCAATCCTTGAACTAACCGGTAACCAGTGCAAGTCACGTAGCACAGGGGTAATGTGCTCTTGAGTTTTAGTCCGACTGACCAAACGAGCAGCGCGATTTTGGACACGTTGCAGCCGAATCAAGTCCATTTTTCTCAAACCTCCTAGCAGGGCATTTGAGTAGTCAAGTCTGCTGAGGACTGCAGATCTAACTGCATTGGAACATGCATCTCTGGTCACATGGCGCTCCATAGTCATGTACTTGTCAAAATAGGCACCAAGGTTCCTCACAGAATCACTAGGTTCAAATATATTATTCTGAAAATTTAATGAAGATGTCGAGTATCTATTCTCATGATATTTGGACTGGAAGATGATAAACTCAGTCTTGTCATCGTTCAATTTCAGTTCGTGAATGAGCATCCATGCTCTAATTTCCTGGATGCATTTTTTCAATTTTTCCAGTGCATGTTCGCGGTTTCCAAGGATAGATGGATCAAACGTGATATAAAGCTGGGTGTCATCTGCATATATGTGATATTTGACGCCATGTCTCTTACAAATAGCAGCAATGGGAATGGTATAAGTTGTGAACAACACAGGACCCAAAACAGACCCCTGTGGTACTCCCCTTGACAACGTAGCTGGCTTTGATACTGTCATACCAATCCTAATCCTTTGATTTCTCTTATTCAGGTAGTTCCTGAACCAGCTCAGTGCCACACCTTTCACGCCAATATGCTGTTCCAGGGTATTTATCACTCCATCAGGATTGATGGTATCAAATGCAGCACTGAGATCTAGAAGAACCAGTGCCACACCCCGGCCTTATCCAGCTGATCTGAGATGTCATGCTGTACTTTCATAAGTGCCGTCTCTGTGGAGTGTTTTGGTCGGTAGGCTGATTGAAGTGGTTCACCAAGGCCATGATCAGACATGTGCTTACTGAGTCGTCTTAGCACAACTTTCTCAATAAGTTTGCCAGTGGAAGCAAGATTCGATACTGGACGGTAATTTTTCAAAGAGTTTTGGTCAAATGAAGGTTTTTTTATGAGGGGGGTCACATCTGCTGTCTTGAGCATCGCAGGAAAGACACCAGATTTCAGAGACCAGTTTATTTTTTGACATAGTATAGGTAGATGTGCTGTGATCGTCTTTTTCAGCAATGACGTTGGAAGTGGGTCAAGAGAGCATGATTTTGATGGTCCCTTTATTATTATATTTTTTAGTTCTGCTTCATCTATTGGATGAAAAGTGTCTATTGTTGGAGGCAAAAAAGACAATGTGTTTACATCATGGTTATTATTATTACTAATAGATTCCGACTTTACAGTGTCATGGATAGTCGTCATGATTTTGTCAATTTTGTCGATGAAAAATTTTGAGAAGACATCACAGATGGCTTGATCTGATGCGAGCTTTGGTAATTTATTGTCTTCTTTTCTTTGAAGAGAATGCAGAATTTTGAAAGTTGTTTTAGTGTCAGCATCTGACAGACTCTCTGTGTAGTATTTTGCCTTAGCTGTCTTGATTTCATTGGCCACCAGTCTTGATTGGTTTTTGTACATGTCTTTATCAACCTCAAGGCCCCTTTTCTGCCATTGACGTTCAAGTGCTCGTCTTCTCTGGCGTATTTTTAGGATGTCGTCGTTGATCCATGGTTGACTAACTCTGGTACGTTTGTTCCTCTCCACCATGGGGGCATGCTTGTCCAGCACAGATGTTGTGTTCAGGTTGTATTGCCGCAGCAGTTCTTCCCCATCGACATGTGCATCACTTTTTAAAACAACATCAAATGCTGCTGCCAAATCAGTTTGAAAGCTGTCAGTATCTAGCCCACAGTAGTTACGGTAGGATGTTTTCTGCGTGAGGGGGCGTGGCTGAGATCCATTAATCTTGAATGCTATAGTATGATGGTCTGATATGATGTTATTCTGTACTAGCACTTCACCAGCTATTATTTGGTCAACTGGTCGTATTAAGACCCAGTCCAAGATGTTCCCATGACGGTGAGTAGGTTGTTTGACAATTTGTTCAAACCCAGTATTATGCAGTACAAGCTTGACACGGCCATATTGCTCAGCAGTGGTGTTGTTTTGGTGGATGTTAAAGTCTCCGGCTGCAATCACTTTCCCTGGAGCAGTTGCTAGTTCAGTCATGAGCGTCTCCAATTCATCAAGAAATTTACTGATATTTCCACGTTTATCACCATGGCCTGTTTGAGAACGGTATATGAGAAAAATTTGGAATGCAGGCTTAATGCATTTCACTTCCAAACATTCAAATTCTATAAATGCGCGCTGTGTAGGCAGTGTTTCAAAATTTAAGCCAGATCTGTGCATCAGTGCTAAACCACCACCCCGCTTGTGTTTCCTGTTTTTGAATTTTAAATCAAAGCCTGGTGGCGTGAGTTCGTTTATAATTGCCTGGTCGTCATCACGAAGCCATGTTTCTGTGATGAGACCTATGTCAGTATCACAGTCTGACAGGTGCTCCGATACCAACACCGTCTTATCATGACATACTGATCGGGCATTCAGAAGAGTCACATTTAAACATGCATTTGTGTTGTCATTTTTTGCAGTAAATTCTTCTGAAAACTTGGCCTGGCACTTACTTGATCTTTTCCGTCCCGCCCGACAACCACGTCTTGTTTTCCTTACTGAGCAGATGCCATGCTGACGAAGAGAGAGCACGACATGTTTTGGTAAATACAGTGTTGAGGCAGGGGGATTTCCCGGCTGATTGTACACAGCAGGTGTCCGTGTATTGGCCAGTTGTTCCCTGATGGAGTACAGGTCTGTGCGCGTGTACTGATACATCCATACTTGCTGTAGTGTCCAAAAAAAAAAAATGTGTCAGCCCTGCTAGCTACACAACAGAGGTACGCGGTAGCCCACAGGGATCCATATAGCACTGATCTATATGCTGTTGTTATCGGCTGGTTGTAATGGCTACCATGCGTGATAGCAGCGTGGTACTACAGCTTCCCTGGGGTATTTCAGATACTGTTTTTCTTACTCGTATCTCATGAACAATCTTCAGCTAATTACCAATATAATATGATCCGCAGATCCACAAGATATTAGCCATATACGTTATAGCATTTGATGACAAAACAGACTGTTGATAATCTTTCTGAGACAACAATTCCAGAGCTGATTATGGGAGCAGCCTCACAGCGCATCACACATTCACATTTATATACATTTCTACTCACGATTTGATTGGCTATGACCATCATATGAAGTACTGAGTTGCCAAATGAGTCTTTGAGGTTGGGGTCGGCACCGTGGTCGATCAGGTAGTCATAGATCTCTTCATGACCAAAACAAGCCGCAAACGCCAGAGGGTATTCCCCGTAGTATGCATAACCTGAAACAACATAAGACGTATTAGACGTAGTATGTATAGCCTGAAACAGCAAACACCAGAGGGTATTCCCCGTAGTATGCATAACCTGAAACAACATAAGACGTATCAGACGTAGTATGCATAGCCTGAAACAGCAAACACCAGAGGGTATTCCCCGCAGTATGCATAACCTGAAACAACATAAGACGTATTAGACGTAGTATGCATAGCCTGAAACAGCAAACGCCAGAGGGTATTCCCCGTAGTATGCATAACCTGAAACAACATAGACGTATTAGACGTGGTATGCATAGCCTGAAACAGCAAACACCAGAGGGTATTCCCCGTAGTATGCATAACCTGAAACAACATAAGACGTATTAGACGTAGTATGCATAGCCTGAAACAGCAAACACCAGAGGGTATTCCCCGTAGTATGCATAACTCGAAACAACATAAGACGTATTAGACGTAGTATGCATAGCCTGAAACAGCAAACACCAGAGGGTATTCCCCGCAGTATGCATAGCCTGAAACAACATAAGACGTATAAGACGTAATATGCATAGCCTGAAACAACATAAGACGTATTAGACGTGGTATGCATAGCCTGAAACAGCAAACGCCAGAGGGTATTCCCCGTAGTATGCATAACCTGAAACAACATAAGACGTATTAGACGTAGTATGCATAGCCTGAAACAACATAAGACGTATTAGACGTAGTATGCATAGCCTGAAACAACATAAGACGTATTAGACGTAGTATGCATAGCCTGAAACAACATAAGACGTATTAGACGTAGTATGCATAGCCTGAAACAGCAAACGCCAGAGGGTATTCCCCGTAGTATGCATAGCCTGAAACAACATAAGACGTATTAGACGTAGTATGCATAGCCTAAAACAGCAAACACCAGAGGGTATTCCCCGTAGTATGCATAGCCTGAAACAACATAAGACGTGTTAGACGTAGTATGCATAGCCTGAAACAGCAAACACCAGAGGGTATTCCCCGCAGTATGCATAACCTGAAACAACATAAGACGTATTAGACGTAGTATGCATAGCCCGAAACAGCAAACACCAGAGGGTATTCCCCGCAGTATGCATAACCTGAAACAACAAACGCCAAAGGGTATTCCCCTTAGTATGCATAACCTGAAACAATAAACGCCAGAGGGTATTCCCCGTAGTATGCATAGCCTGAAACCATATAAGACCCATTAGACACCGAGAATCAGTTGACCGTACATTAGTTGGCTGTGACTTATATATAGCAGAAGACACAGAGAATCACTTTACATTAGTTGGCTGTGACTTATATATATTATAAGACACAGAGATTCACGTACATTTGTTGGCTGTGACTTATATATATTATAAGACGCGGAGAATCAGTCGACCGTATATTAGTTGGCTGTGACTTATATTATAAAATGAGGAGAATCAGTCACTGAACATTAGTTGAATGTGACTTATATATATCATAAAACGCAGTGAATCAGGTGACCCTACATTCGTTGGCGGTAACTTGTATATATTATTAAAGGACGCTGCAAATCAACCCACCGTATATTAGTTGGCTGTGACTTATATATATTATAAGACGCGGAGAATCAGTTGACCGTACATTAGCTGGCTGTGACTTATATATATTATAAGACGCGGAGAATCAGTTGACCGTACATTAATTAGGGGGCCACCAGTCAATTACTAGGGGGAGGGGGGAAGGGGCAGGAATTTTTTTTGACAAAATATTTATTACACTCAATTAGAAAAAAATTGTCTACAAATTTGGATTATTTTTCTCACCGGTGTAGGTGGTCACCCTGCGCCGTCCTTTCTTCTGATCTTCAGGGAGGAAGAATCGACCAGTTGCCCTCTGGTTCACATTGGTGCCGTTCTCAACCAGGAGCTTCACCATCTCAAAATCACCATAAACTATGGCCAGGTGGAGGGCACTCTCTCCTGTGGGCAAAAATAACAGGTTAGTGGCATACCGATTGGTGTGCACTAAAAACAACAACAGCACAAGAGCAACAAAGGAAATGAAAAAAACAAAAGAAAAGCAGGAGCAGAGACACATTATAAGAGCTAGGGAAGTACAGAACAAGAGCAGAAAAAGAACAGAGCAAGAACAGAACAAAAACAGCACAAGAACATAACAAGAACAGAACAAGAACAGAACAAAAACAAAACAAGAACAGAACAAGAACAGAACAGAACAAAACAAAACAAGAACTGAACAAGAACAGAACAAGAACAGAACAAAAACAGCACAAGAACATAACAAGAACAGAACAAGAACAGAACGAAAACAAAACAAGAACAGAACAAGAACAGAACAAGAACAGAACAAGAACATAACAAGAACAGAACAAGAACAGAACAAAAACAAAACAAGAACAGAACAAGAACAGAACAGGAACAGAACAAAAACAAAACAAGAACAGAACAAGAACATAACAAGAACAGAACAAGAACAGAACAAAAAAAAAACAAGAACAGAACAAGAACAGAACAAGAACAGAACAAAACAAAACAAGAACTGAACAAGAACAGAACAAGAACAGAACAAAAACAGCACAAGAACATAACAAGAACAGAACAAGAACAGAACAAAAACAAAACAAGAACAGAACAGGAGCAGAACAAGAACAGAACAAAACAAAACAAGAACTGAACAAGAACAGAACAAGAACAGAACAAAATCAGAACAAAACAAGAACAGAACAAGAACAGAACAGAACAAGAACAGAACAGAACAAGAACAAAACAAGAACAGAACAAGAACAGAACAAGAACAAAACAAGAACAAAACAAGAACAGAGCAAGAACAAGAACAAAACAAGAACTGAACAGAACAGATCAAGAAACAGAACAATATATTTTTCATAGAAATCTACGGCTAGTTTCAGGTACAGTGGTCGGAGGTATAGTTTGCTAATGCAATTTTCTCCTGTTTCGTAAGCATAGTATATTCTAATAATTACCATAACATATCTAACGTCTAACGTTAGTATTAGGTTTATTTAGTCTGAATATTATTTGTAATAATTACTGTAATATACCTCTGCTAATATGCCTTCGTAGAAGTCTGAGACTAGTTTGGGGTATAGTCTGAATAAACTTACCGTAATATTCCTCCGTTTCGTTGAAGTTTAGGGCTAGTTTGGGGTATAGTCTGACTTACCGTAATATTCCTTCGTTTCGTAGAAGTCTAGGGCTAGTTTGGGGTATAGTCTGAGTAAGCTTACCATAATATTCCTCCGTTTCGTAGAAGTCTAGGGCTAGTTTGGGGTATAGTGTAGTATTCCTCTGTTTCGTAGAAATGTAAGGCTAGTTTGGGGCATAGTCTGCGTAGCCTTACCGTAGTATTCCTCCGTTTCGTAGAAGTCTAAGGCTAGTTTGAGGTACACTTACCGTAATATTCCTCCGTTTCGTAGAAGTCTAGGGCTAGTTTGGGGTATAGTCTGAGTAGTATTTTGGCCACGTCGTTATGTACAGGTGTGTCGTGGAGCACACACAGGTGGAGGGCGGTCTCCCCGACTGCCCCCCGCTTAGTCAGGTCCCAGCACACCTCGTGCTCCTCAATAGTATTAAACTCGTCCTCCTGGTAATTCGCCAGGGCCTCTTCGTCCGTAGGCTGATTAGTCCCATCATGTTTCTGTGAAAAATGGAAATTTGTGATAATATAGATTGTCACATGAAACTAATAGAAAGTTACACTGTTACTATTGTATTTTTCATGGAAGTACGTTCTGTCGATTGATATAGCTACGTCGTAGCCAGATGCGAGATGATAAAGTGCTAATCGCGTCAATAGCCTTTTTATTTTTCTCCATACAAAAACATTTGAAGGAAAAATGAGCATTGAACTTCCTAGATTGACTTATGTTTTTACTAAAATTTTACAAATGTCAGTATTTTTTACCCATTTGAGATTGTGGGTCAGGTTAACAATTTTTTTCAACGTGAGACCTGAATTGTTTTCTCAAAAGGTTGTAACAAACCTCAAAGGGACTGGAATCTTTATCAACGTGTATCAAAAACAAACTTTTAAGAACAAACTTATCTGCTTATAGACCATGTAGACACAATCCTCAGCCCCCCCCCCCCCCCCCCCACGTAGCATCTGGGGTTACATTGGACATTAGTAGACCTAATTACGCTGCTGTGGCTTTCTGTTATATTCCACCTAGCCACCGCTGTCACGCATTCCACCGTGAAGGCTGAACGTAAAGCGTGACTGTGGCATTGTGGTTGTCATGACAACCAGGAAACGGCTGCTAAGCCAGTTCGATAAGTGACGGCAGTACATTATTGATGCAGCGGGGTCTGATTTGACCAATTCTACCTGGTTGAGAGGGCTAGAGTGCCAGTGTCAACACTGGTGGGACGGGTAGAAATAGGGCAAACGAAATAAAATGCAGAGTGAGAAAAGGGGACGTGGCGCAATGGCTCGTTGGCCAGGGTAGTAATCACTCCAGTCCGCCATACACACACCCGCCTATATACTCTTAAATATCTGCTCGTCCCCGAGCAGCCTTCAACATGTTCAACACACTCGTGGGTTAACTTCTCCTGCCTGCTTTTTACCACAACCCTACATATGCCATGTGGCGCTTAGCCCTTACAACATATTTTTGCATAAACCATGGAGATTAAAGGTTTTTCTCAATTTAAGATCATCATAAATGTCTTAGTTAGCTCTTTCAGCTTCAATTGAATACTTATGTAATGGGTCTACGGCCATTACGAATATTTTATTTTTTCAGTGCGGAAACCGTCTAAGGTCGATCCCAGCACTGAAAGGGTTAAAGGGAGCAAAGGGAGCTGAGCAGTAAACTCAGATGTTAGTTTGACCCTTATCCTGCTAAGTTAATTTATTTCAATTTTCAGCCACTTGAAGTTGTGTCTCGCTACCGCGACCCACAACTTCAAATGGGTGAAAATTACTAATATATTTATTTAATTTCAGCACACATATTCGCAATTCTTGATGTTTAGACACACATTTCATTCCCAATAACAATCGACTAATAAAAAAACGTTTAAAACCGACAATAGTCGCGATCAGCAGGATAACGGTTAATAGAGGACTCCGCGACATTCACCCAATACTGTAGATCTGGTATTTTTTGCGTGTTTAAATTTTCACGAATTTCTGATTTAGGGATTTTTCACGAAATTTAGAATTAGCGATATTTTATTTTTCTTATCATCGCTATTATCATAATAATTTTCGCGAGATTCTTAAATTCGCGAATTTGTTCTTCACGCGAAATTCGAGAAAATTAAAACCACGCGAATATCACCAAATGAAATCTACAGTATCAAACCGATACCCCATTAAACACGAGGCATTGATGCAGTGTAGATATAATGATGGGCCAGCGTCGACCACCATGGGCCATAATAGCACCTGATTCTTGTTTGCTGTGACACAGCAGTGTCTCTTGGTTATTGGAAAGCCACCTTTGTGTACTCATAGCTTAAACTGGGCCACTGCGGCTTGCTGAGCTGTGATGTATAGGCTAAATTGGGCAATTCTAGCAACCCTGCCACATCCCAAGGGATAAGTTAGATCACTGTAGATAGATGATCAGATATTCATAGGCTAAATTGGACCATTGTTGTATATGGTGTATATAGATTAAACACGCCACCTTCAGTATTTTACCCATGTTTGACCAGTAGGCTTACACATGTAGGCCTACACCGAGATTGGTCGACTTCATAAAAGTGAGAAATTAAAATAGTAAATTAAATAACCACCAGGAGTTAAATGAAATGATTAAACGCGTATTTTTTCAAATTTAATATGTAAATCTGTCCTCATTAGCTATAGTACCAATCAAACAAAGAATCTATTTTTCTGTTATCGTGGTTATTTCGAACTTAGTATGATTCCCATTAACCGCATTTCTCAACGAATATCCATGAAATTTTGCCCAGTCGATTACCCTGAAAATTTCAAAAAAATAATCGACTAGTTTAAAAGTAAGTCTCTATTTTATTAAGTACTAGGTAACAGTCTTTTCGCTCATGATACGTTCGCTCCTCTTCAACATTTTGTGTTACCGGAAGCGCTCCAAGTGGGTTAATTAACATTTAAATGTTCATTGGCCAGCCACTGAGCCACGGCCTATGCTTGTGCAAAATATGAAGTTGAACCATCAATGGTAAGGTGGTCGGCATAACCATAACATCCATACAGGTTCCCTTCTTGTAGTATAACAGATTGTATGAAAATCATGATAATAGATTTTAAACGTGCCCCTCTGTAAACCAGTTAACCCTTTAACTCTTTAACCGCCGGTGTCGCATATTTTCGAGTTTTCATTTTCTATTAACACATTAAGTACCACCTTTTAAACATGTTAAACACGTTAAAGATGAAATGTGACATCAATCAGCAATATAATAAAACAGTAGACCTCCATTTTGTCAAGTCTGAATAATTTTCAATCACTTGAAGTTGTGGATCGCGTCAGCGAAACACAACTTCATGTGGGTGAAAATTCAAATTAAATAATTTGGCGGTTAAAGGGTTAAGCCCACATGGTGCATTAAAGTTTACATCCCTGAAAACAGACTTAATTTTCCTACGATTAAGGGTTTCAGAACGAAAATTTCCATGAAACTGGCTTACCAATACATGACAATATTATTTTATTTTTAAACCACATCAAATCATCTCAATCCACTACAAGTCGAGAATTGCGACAGCAATTCGCGGCTTGTAGTGGGTGAATATGACAATGGTAAATTCATGCCTGAAAGGGTTAATGAACTTCAATTGGATGCCTGACAGGTGTTTTCTCACCTTAGATCCGCCTTTATTTCTCCACCTGGCGTAGTCCGCCTTAGTGATGTTACGCCCTTTGCCATGTCCATACAGGAAAGGTTCAATCTCCTCTTGGATAAGCTGTTCAACAGCCTCGGGTCCTTCCTCGATGTAAACCTCAACAAGCTTACCACCTACAAACAAACACAAGATGAAACTTTTCTTCTCGTAAATGTAACATATACAACGTTTAAATATTTTATATAAACATGATAAACCATGGAGACCAAAGGATGTTTCTTATTTGAAATCATTATAAATGTCTAGTTGGCTGTTTTCGCTTCATATGAAGACCTATGTTATGGGTCTATAGCCATTATCATAATAAATATTTTATTCTTTAAGTGCGGATTCTGATGTCTAAAGTCGTTCAGTGAGATGGTCAGAAACCGAGGTTCTACTGCAGTTCCCATGTACATGCTGTAGTGAAACTCAATACAAACAAATATAATTTGAGAAGCTAGTTTCCAACGAAGTGTTTCCAATACATTCTTACCATGCTTATTGCAATTAGCAATTTAGATATCACCTAAACCTACATGTAGTAGTAGGCGTAAAGCTACTTTCGGTGCGGCGACAAGTCGATCCCGGCTCCGAAAGAATTAAAATGTATAATGGCCGTAGACTAATAACATAGGTATTCAAAATGATGAAGCTGAAAGTGCTAACTGAGACATTTATAATGATTTCAAATTGAAAATAACCCTTTGGTTTCCATGGTCTATATAAAAACACAAATATTTCAGCGCTGTAAGAGGTAATTTTAATCCTCCTACAGCCTCAAAAAAATATTTGTTTCCAACGGAGTTTAACCCTTGTTGTGCTAGGTTATATCTACATTTTAAACGAAATTAAGTCAAGGAGAAAGAGCAAAATTCGATAGATTCGTAGAGCTGAATACACGCGAGTATATTCAGATCTACGAATCTATCGTAATTGAGTTCTATCTTCGACTTAAAATACACGAATAGGTACATGTGTTCTAAGCTTTGATATAAAAAAAACTTAATTTCACGGTCAGAATTAATGGTTAAATTATAAATCATTTGCAATTGAATGTCATATATCAACCCGTATGTTGTGCCTGATATGACGGCCAGTATAAAAATAACAGTAGATTCGTTGATACGAATCTACTGTTTTAACAATATACTGACGTCACCGGTGTAGGTCTATTGTAAACCAATATGACATACCACTAGGATTGGTCAAATATGTTTGGTATATGTTCAGTATATGAATAGAAAATGCATGTTATATAGAAACATAAGCCTACCTGTATGCTTTATAGGTATATAGATTTCTGTAGGTTGCCTAAATACCTTTGTGTAGCAGGGTTTCCGCCAGGAGGGAGACCCCCCCCCCCCCCCCACTCGACATCAAAGGAGGGGATATCCCACCCTTGTTGGCAAAAAAAACTAAAAAATATTCCATATTTTGCTGTCATTTGAGTTAAAATAGGCCATTTCAAGCACTTAAATTGAAAATTTTAAACACCCCCTCCCTCCTTTTGGGCACCCCCTCTCATACATTTCTGGCAGAAACCCTGTGTAGGTCATCATGGTCATATAGTTACATACCTTTCTGCAGGTTGACATATCTGTACACGGGGTTCTCGCTCTGCTCCCGGTTCTGTTGTTTCCAAGCTGAATCAGGATCTTCTGTTTGTTTTTTCCAGAATGAGAACATGCCCATGATGTAAGGTGGGACATCTCAGGGCATCTCACAGTGTACACGGCGGGCTCGAACCACACGCCTCTAGCTAATGCACCACACGTTCACAATAACAAATATCCCAATGGCTCCTAGGGGCTGTGAAATATATCCCCGAGTCCACAATCTGCGAGAAACAGTCTCAAACCCGATGGTTTGTCATTAACGCATGTACAGTTCGTGTACAGTTATTTTTGTTGATTATTCTATCAATCGATCCATCAATCCACACTGACGATCACTCCTGACTTTGTTTTAGCCATGGATATATAAGTGATAGATCTATGGTTTTAACCAGAAATGCCTTGTTCTATCCTGAATGCTGTGTCCATTTTAGCAGTGGATGTCATACTGTGTTAAATGAGGGGTCCGTACACGTCTCTCAGTGATACGTGTTGACAGAGAATTAACCCATTGTCTGCTACTGTCTCATATATGCGTAATGTGACTGATCTAAATAAATCGTATTCACCAGACAATGCCACTAGCATTTAAAACAGGACGTTTGGACCTTCAATTACAGTGGGGGTATTTCTTATAGAATTGTGTATTTGTATTCACTTTGTGGTGGGAATTGTGCCAGCAATTCACGGCTCACAGTAAATACAATATGTTTAAATTCCCAGGAGGTACAGGGTTAAGCTAACAGACTATATCTAGTTATTCAGGTAATCCTCGGGGGGGGGGGGGGGGGAGGTGTTTTAATTTAGGATAATGATCCACGTGGCAGCGTTTTAATCCGATGTGTGACCACTAGATTGAATCTTGCACTTGTGTTAATCCTGTATTCTTGTAACAGTTGGCTCACATTTTGAGATTGAGATTGTGATACTGTTCGTTGTACTTTTAATCCGTGGTGGTTTTTGGCTTGTTATACTTTTAATCCGTGGTGGTTTTTGGCTTTGTCCCACCTGTACTGTACACAATGTATAGAAACCACAGGGTGTGGCTTGAAACTCAGAGGGGGGGGGGGGGGTGATCCTAGCCCGGCACCACTCTATCAATGCTGCACGTCATCTTCATTTCTCATTTTGTGCTACGTCTTCACAACTAGAGCTACAGAGAGCAAGACGGTGAACTGAAAGAAAAGATCGACAAATTAATAAACACATGAATAAACAAATATAAATGAAGAAACAAATAAATAAAAAAATATAAATAAAGAAACAAATAAATAAACAAATATAAATAAAGAAACAAATAAATAAACAAATATAAGTACAGAAACAAAAAAATAAAAAAATATAAGTAAAGAAACAAAGAAATAAACAAATATAAGTAAAGAAACAAATAAATAAACAAATATAAATAAAGAAACAAATAAATAGACAAATATAAGTAAAGAAACAAATAAATAAACAAATATAAATAAAGAAACAAATAAATAAACAAATATAAGTAAAGAAACAAATAGATAAATAAAATGAATGAATGAATGAATGAATAAATGCGAGTAATTTTCAGCCACTTGAAGTTGTGGGTCGCGGTAGCGAGACGCAACTTCAAGTCGGTGGTACAAATCGAAAGAATAAAACTAAAAGGGTTAATACTATCATGACTATTGCTATGTGGACCAAAATAGCAGTTTAATTTGTATCCGTCGTCTTCGGTCAGGCCCCAGCATTAACCCTGCATCGGGTCAATGCTTTAACCCTTTAAGTCCTCACGATGCATTAAAGCATCATTTTAAATCCCTGAAAACAGACTTAATTTTCCTATAGCTAGGGGTTTAGGATGAATATTGCCCTGAAACTGATTGACCATTAAATGGCAATTTTCTTTAATTTTCCGCACACTTCAAGTCATCTTCATACACTACAAGTCGAGAATTGCGACAGCAATTCGCGGCTTGTAGTGAATGAAGATGACAATGGTAAATACAGGCCTGAAAGGGTTAAGTTTGCTCTGTAGTATGAAATATTGATCTTTGTTTTGTCAGTGATGTTATGAAGCCTTCGACTTTTGAACCTACTACCAAAATCTTGTTGGCGCCGCGTACCGCTTCATGTCAGTGTTAAAGCAGAGGGGTCATTTCCCCCAAACAATTATTTATACTGATTGGTTGCATTTATTTGTTACATTCATTTTACTATTTGTCAATAAATTTTGTAAATTACCCTAATCAAAAATATTATATACATGGTATAAAAATAAGACCCAATATTATGGGCCAATAACCTACAATTTAATTAGAATTATCTATTTTCAATGCTATGTATATTATCTCAATTTAACCTTGACTGGGTATATTAATGACTGTGTTTATTTTTTCGGTCAAAATAGAGCCGTACATGAAATACATAGACTACTGTTTTTCTCCACTAGGTTGAGACTTTTAACTGAATATATTTTGTTGACCAGTACATAGTTTAGAGTGTTGTACATGTTATATAGGACACGCCCCTGACTTACAGTATCGTTAGCCGGATATCAGAATATGTGTAAACCTGCCCGGTGCGAATGCGAGTAATTTTCAGCCACTCGAAGTTTGTGGGTCGCGGTAGCGAGACACAACTCTAAGTCGGTAGTACAAATCGAAAGAATAAAACTAAAAGGGCTAATACTATCATGACTATTGCTATGTGGACCAAAATAGCAGTTTAATTTGTAATACTGATTGGTTGTATTTATTTGTTACACTCCTTTTTACTATTTGTCAATAAATTTTGTAATTTACCCTAATCAAAATTATTATATACTGGTATAAAAATAAGACCCAATAACCTACAATTTAATTAGAATTTTCTATTTTCAATGTTATGTATATTATCTCAATTTAACCTTGACTGGGTATATTAAAGGGACTCAATCAGGCTAGAATCGTCAAAAAATCGGTGATTTTATTTTGGCTTCTTAATATAACCATATGATGTAAACATGTCCATAGACTAAAACTGCAAAAGTTTTTTAATTTTTGTGCTGCGCATTTACCAGTTAGACTAGATATAAAGACGGAATTCCAGATTTCTAATTTCGGCCATGCATGTCCAAAATAAGAAATACGGGAGTTTCGTCTCTATATCTCGCTCAACTGGTAACTGCGCAGCACAAAAATTAAAAAACTTTTGCAGTTCTAGTCTATGGACATGTTTACATCATATGGTCATATTAAGAAGCCAAAATAAAATCACCGTTTTTTTGACGATTTTAGCCTGATTGAGTCCCTTTAATGACTGTGTTTATTTTTTTGGTCAAAATAGAGCCGTACATAAAATACATAGGCAACTGTTTTTCTCCACTAGGTTGAGACTTTTACCTGAATATATTTTGTTGACCAGTACATAGTTTGGAGTGTTGTACATGTTGTGTAGGTCACGTCCCTGACTTACAGTATCGTTAGCCGGATATCAGAATATGTGTAAACCTGCCGGGTGGGCTGAGGCCGGGCATTTTACATCTCGGTGACGGAAGCTTCCCACAAAAATGAATTAACCAGAGTAACGTTAGATCATATCGCAGCAAACAAGAGACATTATCACAATGCTGGTTTAATGTTGGCACACCGTCCACGACGTTGGACCGATGTTAAAACACATTGTCATGACTCAACGTCTCGTGTCTGCTGGGATACATAAACAAACATCACAACGTCGCCAGTCAGCAAAATCACACCCAACAAAATCTGAATATAGACAGTGTGGTTCGCGATAATTGCCTGTATCAAGTTATAAAACGGTCATTCTGACGGAGAAGATGTGATAAGTCCCACACAGTGACATCAGAAGTCAGTACATAGCCAGTCCCATCAGAAGTCCCAATATTAACCCACAATTGGCTCTGTGCCTCGTGCTGGGATATAATATGGTTATATCACAGACAAACCTCACAATGTCGCCACTCAGCAAAATCAAACAATACTATACATAATGTGTCTCGATAATCATGATATAAAAACTAGTCTAAATACCTGTATCCAGTTATAAAAGGGTGATCATAGTTACGGAGAAGATGTGAGAAGTCAAGTCACGTCAGCATCACTCTGTAAGCCGCGTGTACCTGTAACCCTAGCAACGCGGCAAGCAGACGTGCACGCCATGACAGTGTTTACAACGTGCACGCTGCGTGCATTCAGCCGTGACGTGTGGCGTACACAACTAACACGGGACGGTGACACAATGTAGGGCCACCGTCTACAACGCTGGCCCGACATTCAACCAGCAATGGTTCAACATCCCTTCTCAGCCAACACGACACGTTGATCCAATACTGGGCTAATGTTGGCCCAGCGTCGTAGACGGTGGGCCAACATTAACCCAGCATTGGGTCAACGTTTCGTGTTTGCTGGTTTGTTAGATATATACTTATCAATGTTGAGCATATTGACTAAATCTACACATCATGATATACCCACGATGTTAACACACTATTCTGTGAAACTCAATGACCTCGACCTCCTTTGTTTTCACCGAGCTGGCTAATACAATGAAGTATGGGGGAGGGTTTTCACCGAGTGACGTCACTGCGTTTCACAGAATGAAGTATGGGGGAGGGGGTGTTATATAACCTTGTTTTCACCGAGTGACGTCACTGCGTTTCGCAGATATAACAGTACGGTCGGCATATAATTGCGGGAAACATATCATAGCATGTGTTCTTTTAATTATTTTAAAGCATTTGATACTTGTACAGATATTTACACAATTTGTTATATAACCACGATGTTAACACACTATATATAACAGTAGGCATATAATGGTGCGGGGAATATATATCATATAGCATGTAGGGCCTATAGTTCTTTTAATTATTTAAAAGCATTTGATACTTGTACACATATATTCACACCATTTTCCATTTTCTCATATTATGCACTGTATAATATAATGCATTGTTAATTTTTAATGACGCATAAATCTGCACAGGCTTTCCTTCGTCAATAAATATCTATGTATCTATCTGACATGCATAATGCACATATACATGTATAGCAGTATACAGGTCAACACAAACAATCGAATTAACCCTCTGCCCGCTAGACACAACTATATATTCGTTTTTAATCCGTTTTATAATAGCTCATCAAATCACTTTATTGGGAATGAAATGAGTGTTTAAACATCAAGATTTGCGATTCTTTGGCATTTTAAACCTGAATGACAGAGTGGGGTTCGAGCCCGCGATCTCCGACTATCCAGGCAGGCAGATTTAACCACTGTACCAGAGCCCCCGCCCTTGTGAGAGAGCATTGTAGTGAAGGAGCATCATAACATTGTAAAGCAACATTCATTGATCCATGGACTGTTTAGTAATTGATCTTGTCGAAATAATGTCAATCAATCATGGCAATCATCTGACATTCTGTTTAATAATTCGTCATCTTTGTAGGCACCCTTTATAGTCTGGAATATGCAATACATGCCAACATGGCGGTGACTGAGAGCGATCTCGACCCCAAGGTTCGAAAAATGTCCATAACTTTTCAATGACTGTGCGTAAAATGTGCTGAGCATGCGATTTCAATGCTAAAATGTTACTGATTCTAAAAAAAGTATTCTCGACCTTCTTATTCGAGTCTTAGATATGACCGTCCAAAGAATTGGTCCACTACTTTGTACGGGGTCAATCTGTGGCTGAAACCTGTTTCATCCCCTGGGGCTTGAATGAATGCATCATAGCGTTAACTCTTTGAAGCCTGAATTCACCATTGCTATCTTCATTCACTACAAGCTGCGAATTGCTCTCGCAATTCTCGACTTGTAGTTAATGAAGATGACTTGAAGTGGGTGACAAATGGAAAGTTACTAGTGTTATTATTACCCAGTTCCATAAAAGAAATCGTTCTAAAACCATATTTTTTAGGAATTTAGGTCGTTCTTCAGAGATGCGAAATATTGCTATATTGCATCGTGGGGGTTTAAAGGGTTAAATAGTAAAGTAACCCTTTCATAGATATTCACGCCTAGAGTCGTCTCGTTTTTAACCCTATAAGCCCTCACGATGCATTAAACCATCATTTTACATCCCTGTAAGCAGGCTTCGTTTTCCTGCAAATATCTATTATTATTCATACATATTCAATTATTGTTTTTTTTCTAAGGTGGCCTCCACGATAGCGACCTACGGTTTTAGTGGAGGTCTCCTGATCATTGCTATACTATTAATCAAAATATGTAAATGTTTTTTTTTAATCAAATAAATGAATCTGGGTCTGAGTCTGAGGGGGTTTAGAAGGAAAATTTCCATGAAACTGTTTTACCAACACGTGGCAATTCTCGTTAATTTTTCACCCACTTCAAGTCATCTTCATCCACTACAAGTCGAGAATTGCGACAGCAATTCCGGCTTGTAGTGGATGAAGATGACAATGGTAAACTCAGGCTTGAAAGGATTTACCAGTTCGATTGGCCGATGAAATCACTGTAAGTGGGAAAGAAATGTGTGTTCAAGCATCAAGATTTACAAATGTTTGGTCGCAAATTAAACAAGTTTAAGGAGTAATTTCCACCCGCTTGATACAAATTCAAGTGGGTGGAAATTTAAATTGAAAAATGTAGCGATTTACCAGTTAAAGGGTTAAATATGGTAAATAATGTAGCATAGCTCGATTCAAAAATCAAAAGCTGCCCCATTGTGTGGATCAAAAGTGGTTATCATGGTTAATGTTAAAACCAAAAGCTGTCGCATTTTGTGGAGCGAAAGCGGTTGTTGCAAAAACAATCTTGTCGGACGGTCACATTGGGTAAGCAGACTATAGAGAGAAAGTTGTAGTTACTAAAATAATGTTGTTTTTTTATTTCCAGGAAAGTTTTCTATAATTAGATACGACTTAATTATTCATTGGTGTTTGAATACATGTTTTCTTATGTACATTCATTTCATTGTCAGTGGTGTATTCGACCATCATAAAACATATGGCAGCCATCCAATTAGCAGGAGCTGAACGATATACCCGATCGAACATATCTGATTTATGTATTAGTTATACCAGATCCATGGGCACTACTGATTTATATACGGTAGCCAGGTATAGCGTCACCTCCCAGATATTTTTCTGCTTCATTTAAATACCTAAGTTATGGGTCTAGGGATATTATAAAAAGTTTAATTCTTACAGCGCAGAGATCGACTTTAAACGTCAGAATCAGACGTCTACAGACGTCAGATTCTGACGTTTAAAATCGATCCCCGCGCTGTAAGAATTAAGGACGAAGATAGTCACTGTCGTTTTTAATCTGATCGATCAGCCGATTAAAATACTGTTATTGGGAAAGAAATATGTGTTTAAACATCTACATTTTTAAATTAAAATGATACATATAATTTCATCGTAAACACCATCAAACTAACACGTCAAGTGAGGAAATATTGCTTTACGTTTCTTTCTGTACACCATGGTAAAATCGCGACAGAAAGAAGCCTGAAGTCATGACTATGCCCTATTCTTATCAAATGAATTAAAGTGTTCCTTAGGGTACATAGTACTATAAGCAGCACTGCATTCTCCATTCATTTGAACAGTTTGGAGACCACAACATTCGGCCCGGTTGAGTCTATCAAGTCAAACCATGTTTCGACGCGGAACCAATTCCATTTAATGATTGGCCCTGGACTAGGCCCCTATGCATGAAGTCCTACCTTCTTCAACCTATAATATGCCTGTGTGTAGGCGACGCTTTCCAGCGCATTCGAACGAACGAACGAACGAACGAACGAACGAACGAACGAACGAACGAATGAATGAATGAATGAATGAATGAATGAATGAATGAATGAATGAATGAATGAATGAATGAATGAATGAATAGGAATTTTATGCCACCTTGTTGTATATGTAGGCTAAACTGGGCCAAGATATTCTCCTGAAGATGGTGGGATGAATTGACATGACTGCCCCCAAGACACAGAATTCGAAATTCGAGCCCTGACGGTCTGAGATCGAGTACGCTACCTCTCGGTCACGGAGGCTCCCCAGAATACTGAATCTTTACGAGTGAGCAAGAAAGAAACTTTTATTGCTTTGAAACCTGAATGCCAGAGAGGGGAACGAACCCGCGATCACCGACTTTCCAGGCAGGCAGCTTTAGTTACCATATACCAGGGCCCCCGCCACAGCGCACTCGAACAGACAAACGCTCTATACACAGCAACGTCGCAGACGGACCTGGGCCGACATTAAAGGGAAATTAAATTTGTTTAATTTGAGACCAAACATTTGGTCTCTTAATGTTTGAACACACATTTCTTTCCCACTTACAGTGATTTCATCGGCCAATCAAACTGGTCAACCCTTTCAAGCCTGAGTTTACCATTGTCATCTTCATCCACTACAAGCCGCGAATTGCTGTCGCAATTCTCGACTTGTAGTGGAAGAAGATGACTTGATGCTCAGCACGTCATTAAAAAGATATAGACATTTTTCGGACCTTGGGGTCGAGATCGCTCTCAGTCACCGCCATGTTGGCATGTATTGCATATTCCAGACTGAAATCAGGCTGAAATCATTAAAAAATCGGTGATTTTATTTTATTTGACCATATGATGTAAACCTGTCCATAGACTAACGTTAGAACTGCAAAAGTTATTTATTTTTTGTGATGCTCATTTACCAGTTAGGCTAGATATAGACACGAAATTCCCGTATTTACGAAATTCTCGTCTTTCTTATTTTAGACATGTTTACATCATATGGTCATAATAAGAAGCCAAAATAAAATCACCGATTTTTTAATGATTTTAGCCTGATTTAGTCCCTGTTAAACCAGCATCGGGTCAACGGCTCGTACCTACTTGGAATAATTGCCAATTTTGTCATTATTCACGTGCGCATTGGCTCCCCTGCATGACGTCCACCATGCCAGTGGGCCCACAATCAGATATGCGCAGTCAGGACAACCAGATAATTTCATATTTTCGTCAAACTTTAAGGTAGAAAGTTGGACCTCAGCTCACCAGGACTCCGCTCGGTTTCACCCACTGACCTTGAGGGTCACTCAGGTCAATCATGAGCTCTGCTCACTGATTGGTTGAGACTCGATGACGTGTTGATATTAGGACAAAATTGTGATTTAAGTCGGAGAGAAGGGGACGTGGCGCAATGGTAGAGCGCCTAACTGCCTCGCCAGTCACACATGCGTCCCGGGTTCGAACCCCGCTGATTCTGTGTGGGGGTCTTAGAGAAATATCCTTGTTTCTCCCTTCTCAGCCATCACGTCAATGGCGGCCTCGTCGAGTGAAGGCAGAGACCAGTGTATCGACGTTAATTTCGAACAAGGTTGCGACGCGCTGCGCGCTACTCGAACTGCGAACGGCCGAGAAAGGCTGATGTATGGCGCTATATCAAATGCTTTATATTATTATTATTATTATTTTTATTAATATTATTATTACTATTAGTATTATTATTATTATTATTATTATTATTATTATTATTATTTTTATTATTATTATTATTATTATTATTATTATTATTATTATTATTATTATTATTATTATTATTATTATTATTATTATTATTATTATTATTATTATTATTATTATTATTATTATTATTATTATTATTATTATATTTAGGTCGGTTCATGAAACCGGGCCGAGGGCTTGAATTTCAAATCCTGTATTTGGAGCCCTACAAACACTAGACATTGATCCAAGCGGTGGTCAACCGCCTGCGACATTGGCCCAGCAATAACCCAACATTGGGGGCGATATGTAGTATTTGGTGGGTAGCTCGCCATGCTCCCCAGCAAAGAAAATACATTGAACCAATGCTGGTTTAATGTTGGGCCACCGTCTGCGACGCTGACCCAACATTAAACCAGCATTGGTTGAATGTATTGTCTTTGCTGAGTCAAGAGGTTCTCCTGGTCCAGTTTAGCCTGTATGTAGGCTACACAGAAGTGACCTAAATCTGCATTCATTCATTTATTTGCACAACAGCCCGGCGAGAAGGTAATAATCACGAGCATTGACATTAGCTGAACGCACTTCCTGCCATTCGGTGAGGACGTTGTCTTGGCAATCTGCCAAAATCTATCCCAGGCAGAATCGGCCCGGACGTCACAGACGGTGACCCCAGCATCAAGATAATCATCCGAATGTTTGGTCAAAATCAATGTTGTTGGCATTGGAAAGTAATGACCATTATATATCCTCTATAATTTTCATATTTTACTTTCCTTTCTACTTATGTGTTTGAATTTGTATATTTTGGATGTACATGCTGCATTATGGTGACATTTGTTTCTTGTCTATCAATCCCACGTCCTCTGTAGACCGACGCTACAATCAGACAATCGGTGGGTAGCGAGTCTGTGAGAGTGAGTGAGTGAGTGAGTGAGTGAGTGAGTGAGTGAGTGAGTGAGTGAGTGAGTGAGTGAGTGAGTGAGTGAGTGAGTGAGTGAGTGAGTGAGTGAGTTAGCAAGTGAGATAGTGTGTGTGTGCGTGAGTGAGTGAATGAGTGAGCTGGTGTGTGAGTGAATGAGTTGGCGTGGGAGTGAGTGAGTGAGTGAGTTAGTTGGTGAGTGAGTGAGTGAGTGAGTGAGTGAGTGAGTGAGTGAGTGAGTGAGTGAGTGATTGAGTGAGTGAGTGAGTGAGTGAGTGAGTGAGTGAGTGAGTGAGTGAGTGAGTGAGTGAGTGAGTGAGTGAGTGAGTGAGTGAGTGAGTGAGTGAGTGAGTGAGTGAGTGAGTGAGTGAGTGAGTGAGTCAGTCAGTCAGTCAGTCAGTCAGTCAGTCAGTTTGATTGTCTATAGATGTAATTAATATCTCTCTAAGAAACTTGGTGAACGGGCAGAGTTGCTGTGTACAGGTGTATAAACTCACTGTTGAACTCCCTGCCTGCCAGAGACAGAAGGAGATTTAGAATAAAATTAACTCAATAGATAACGACACCACCATAACTACCCAAAGCGTAGATATCATAACGCCACGACCTTAACTACCTAGTTAGCTAAAGTCACCCTCCATAACGTGTTACTCGTTAGCAAGCATTCCATATCGCCACTCCCATAACTAGCCTACTAGTCCAGTGGATTTTGACGAAAGCGTGTTTCGCAGTATGGACGATGTTTATGATTGATTCTGATACTATGGTATGTCCCGAGCAGAAATCAGCCGGTTGCTACTTTGGCACCCTTGGGCGGAATTTTTGAAGGGCAAAAACAAAATGGCCGCCAGATACAAGTGTAATATCTCATTTTCATGTGATTTTGACTGGGCAATCCATTTCTTGTATTATTTTTATGACTCAAGGTCTTCTTCAAGGTCAAAAGTCAATTCCAAGGTCAATTAAGTAAAATTACCATTTTTAACAAATAAAGCTAGGAACATGTGTAATACCTGTTTTCGATGCAATTTTGACTGGGCATTACATATCAGATATTATTTTGATAATTCAATGTCATCTTCAAGGTCAATGGGTCAATTTCAAGGTAAAGTAAGAGAACATATATTTTTTAACAAATAAAGCTAGGCATACATGGAAATGACTTTCGAACTTGAAGATTACCTGGGATCAAGTAGATAATGCCATAAATGCATTTTCAGACAATATTTAACATGTTTAATGCAATTGAGGTATTACACATGTTCCTAGCTTTATTTGTTAAAAATGGTATTTTTTGCTTATTTGACCTTCAAGTTGACTTTTTGACCTTAAAGATGACCTTGAGTCATAAAAAAATGGATTTCCCAGTCAAAATCACATGAAAATGAGGTATTACACTTGTTCCTGGCTTCATTTGGTAAAAATTATATTTGACCTTGAAATATCTGGCGGCCATTTTGTTTTTGCCCTTCAAAAATAACGCCCAAGGGTGCCAAAGTGGCACCCGGCTGATTCCTGCTCAGGACATCCCCCAGAACCAGAATCAACCATAAAAAATCGTCCATACCGCGAAACACGCTTCAGCTACAAAATGTCATTTGACAACTGGACTATACGTGGATAACGACACTGCCATAACCATGATAATTTGAGACTACTGTACATTTTGGGTTTTTTTTAAATTGAGTATATTTCACTGACTGAGATGTGTGAATTACTGTGGCAATTCACACCACACAGGGAATGAAAAGATTGTGATTTTATCGAGTACTCATAGAGCTAACTCACCAGGTATTCATTATAACATGTATAAATGTCTACACATTGAAAATCAGGCAGTTTTTCTTGACTTTAAACACCTTTTGTGAACTTCTGCGGTAATTAGGTATATTACCTATCCCACTGCAAACAAAATTACCCGAGTGGCATACTTAGAAGACGTGATATAAAAAATTGAAATAAAATCTTTAAAATGAATTGTTTTGTAGCAAAATATTTTCTATTAAAGCGACATGCCCAGGTCTAAAATCATTAAAAAATCGGTGATTTTATTTTAGCTTAATAATATGACCATATGATGTAAACATGTCCATATACTAGAACTGCAAAAGTTTTTTAATTTTTGTGCTGCGCATTTACCAGTTAGGCTAGATATAGAGACGAAATTCCTGATTTGTAATTATTGACAACCATGTCAAAAATAAGAAATACGTTTACATCATATGGTCATATTATTAGGCTAAAATAAAATGACCGATTTTTTTATGATTTTAGACCTGGGCATGTCCCTTTAACTTTATGTATCCCTTAAAGCGCTAAAAAATTTAAACTATATAGTAAATACAATGTAAATTTTCACCCACTTGAAGTTATGTCTGGCTACCGCGACCCACAAGTTCAAGTGGGGGAAAACTGTTCATATTTGTTTAATTTGAGACAAAAAATTTGCAAATCTTGATGTTTAATAAACTCATATTTCATTCCTAGTAACAGCGATTGCACATTGAATCTGGCGTACGTGTTCTTGGTGTTTCGAGAGATTGTTTTGAAAACATGTTAACTATAAATTATATTATTCTTTCTTCTTTATACATACTCTCACTCATTATTTAATTCTTCATACATATTCTCACTCATTATGTAATTAATCGGTTGCTACGCTTTACAGAGGGTTTTATGCAGTAGCTATTTTATCTCTGGTTTTGGTGCGGGAAACTTGAAAATATGACGACAATGCTGTTTAGCTGTAGGTTATTTCAAATAGTTCTGATGCATATTTTATTTAACCTGTGCTTGTTTTAGTATATATAATCAGATAATGTTGTTTGATTTTAAGTTAACTTAGCATGCATATGTGAATTTTCATGTGATTTTACCGAACAACAGTCTGTCCGACGGTGGAGGGTGGTCCAAAATAAAAGTTAGCTTTTCGGTATCCAGTCAGTCAATTCTCTAGCGATTTTTATGAAATTTTGTAAACCCTATTTTCTAGTCATCAGGCATCGATCCTGAAAATTTCGTTAAGAAATATTGGACAGTTCAAAAGTTAGACCCTTTGACATGTAGTAAATGTCTATTTATGACGATCCTCTATAACATGTATAACCCCATCAACTTCATTCCGGTTTTATATTCTCAGAATTGCGTTACATGTCAAATGAAATTTTCAGGGTTGTTGCTAAATGATCAGAGAATAATGGTTTTAAAATTTTGTGACAATCGCTTGAGAATTGACTGACTGGATACCAAAAAACTAACTTTCACTTTGGACCATCCGCCACCGTCGGACAGACTATAATTCTGTTGTATACAGACAGACAGACAGATATTTTATTGACAGAAAAAAACTCAATCCTGACTTATTTGTCATAGAAATAGAGATATGTACATGTATATACAACATTGTTAAAATCATATGACAATATACATAGTATGACATACATAGCTGAAATCATGTTAACTGGCATTGCCATAAGAAACACTGGGTATATACTTAAAATAAGATTTAAAGGCATTGCCAGGGTAACATAAGGTCTATCATTTTGTTTCCCGCACCAAAACCAGAGATAAAATAGCTACTATGTATGACATGCTAATCATATATATAGTAGCAAAAAAGACACTCTGGAAAGCGTAGAAACCTAGAATAGGACATGACAAGTATATAGTCATGTACGTATGTTCATTTTAATGACGCATGGATTTAAACGACTATAGTCGTGCTTGGCGGTTAAAGGGTTAATCATTTCTACTAGCAAAAATGGCACATCTAACGGAAACTGTTCAACATTTTACCCCCCCCCCCCCTGGTCACTGGACCTGTTCATCATGTGCCATTTCAACTCTACAGGGGGCACACAGTCATGCACCCATTTCTGCGCATTGAGCTCATCGTACACATTTATATATCTGTCCTACCCGATACTCATTTACATCTGAGTCAAGTGAAGCATGTCAGACTAAAGTGTCTTGGTCAAGGACACAGACATTGAAACGATTCGTCCCCTTGGATATGAAAGGGTGTATCTGCCACTTTGTAAAGTGGCAGATACACCCTTTCATATTCAAAGGGACAAATTGTTAAACGGAGTATAAAACAGGAGAAACATGATAATTATCTGAAAACTTTCACCAGGCGGGGTTTGAACCCACACGACAGGCAGATCATGGTAAAACGTCACGCTCTAACTATTAATCCCCGTGCCAATCTAGAGGTGAAATAATTGTTGAAATAGCAAGAATGGCATATTTTAGGTTTTTAAAGCTAGCTTTCCATGTACGCGTATTGAGTAATCCGTATACCGTATTCCGTAATGCGTATTGCCCTTTTCCATGTGTGCTTTTCCATGTTTATTTTCAGTTCGTACTTCGTAATGCGTATTCATTTTTTATATTTTTATTTTTCATTAATTTTTTATTTTATTTTATTTTATTAGCTTCCTAAACAATCGACACGACGCTCAAATCTGGGTCCCCGGAAGCTAGCAATCCTCTGATGACTTCACGAAATGGATTTTTTTATCCTCCGTATACCGTATACAAATCGCTCCTAGGAGCGATTTGTATACGCAGTACGGTATACGCAATACGCATTACGCACACATGGAAAGACTTTCACTAGTTTACTATAAACTTGATTGAAACGCAATACGGAATACGGATAACGCAATACGCGTACATGGAAAGACTTTCACTAGTTTACTATAAACTTGATTGAAACGCAATACGGAATACGGATAACGCAATACGCGTACATGGGAAGCTAGCTTTAATTGTCTCTTCTGGTGAGTGTAGTTTTCAAAAAGGTATTTTTATAATTTTCACTAAATTTTCAATTCAGAAGAGATGGATGGAGTTAGTGGTTTGTCGCAGAGATCCATCCATTATCATTGATGATAGAGGGCGATAAATTTAAAATTTCAGTAACTTGAAGTTGTGTCTCGCTACCTCGGGCGGGGGCCCTAGGGTAGTGGTTAGCACCGCTGCCTTTCACGCCAGAGTTCGGGGTTCGGTTCCCGGTCTCGGCGGTTTCAAAGAAACAAAAATGTTTCTTCCCCATCCACGTGTGAAAGTCAGTATTGTGGGGAGCCTCCGTGACCGAGAGACCTCAGACCGCCGGGGCTCGAATTTTCGAATCCTGTGTCTGGAGGACAGTGTCATCTCAATCATCTCACCATCCTCAGGAGGTTCTCCTGGCCCAGTTTAGCCTATATGTGCACAAAGGTGGCCTAAAGCCCGATTCATTTCATTTCATGTCTCGCTACCTCAATCCACAATCTCAAGTGACTAAACATTTGTTGCATTTGCTAGATTGAATTGGAAATGTAGCCTATATAGGCCTACGCCCATATGATTATCGCTAATTTGATGCATATTTATTTTTTAAAGTTGACAATAGGCCTATAAAACGTAACAAAACAATACTAATGTGAGCCATAGCATGTATAATGTACGTTAGTGCTCTAAGGATTATGACTTCATCCTGAGGTGAACCCCAACCTGTCTGTTTGCTTCTTACAACTAATCTCAATAAAAACAACTGGACCGAAATTGATGGTCTAACCATGCAGGCTTATATATTGGCCTATGTCTGGTAGTCTAGCTTTAGCTTAGGCACCTCTAACACTGTATAAGAAACGGTTGTTTAAGTTGTATTTTTGATTAATGAGTGGTTAGCCATGTGAATAGAGCGTAATCCATGCCATGGTATGTGGGGTTAGGTTACTAGGCAACCAGAAACCACCATCACCATGATCACATCAGCGAGTCAAGCTGATCAATGCCACTCTAGACGTGGTCTGCTCACTGGAAACACCCACTCCATGGAGAGAGATTGGACCTTACTGTCATGATTATCGCTGGGGACAGAATTACCAGTAGCACAATGCTCTGATGTACACAGAGCATTGTGCAGCCTGTTCCAACCAGACACAGACGGCACGCGTGTATCAAAATGCGGACAGCTCTCCCAGCAAACACGAGGACTTGACCCAATGTTGTTTCAATGTTGGTCCAGCGCCGTTGGCGGTGGGCCAATATTGAAACAGCATTGGGTCAAATTCTAGCGTTTGCTGAGCTCCACACAGGTGTCGTCTACACCCACCCCTCCCCCCACCATAATATTCTCGCCAGCCGATCAGGGTACTTTTAGCAAGACAGCCGGCCAATCACAAGCTTACTACAATACTTGAAATTGAGAGCGGGGAAATATGACGTCAACCATCTGCACATTTTAACATGCGAAATAGCAGTGTCTAGGGTGAGCAGTGTAGCTCTGATGTTTTCCGCTAAATTCTCAGTCAATCATCACACGATTTTCCCGAAATTTCATAGACGCTCTTATATACAAGTAGGGCTAATGAAATTTGAGGTTGAAAAGCCAGTTAATTTAATGGCAGAGGTGGGCCACATATGGCGATCGAAGCAATTTAAAAATTGACCATTAAAATTGACCATTCAGAGCACCAAAAAGTAGCCTAGCCATTTGCGGCGACAGGTCTATTTTCTTCTGCCCACCCCTGTAGAGGGACGTCATAATTTAAAATTTACTACATGTCAAATAATTTTACTACATGTCAAATGAAATATTCAATATCATTTCGCGAAAATTGTCAGCGCTATCGGCTTTTTAATATAAAATTGTGCCTTGTAAAATTTCACAAAAATCGAGAAATCAAAGGAAAGCATACGCCACTGGGATTCTCTTTTATCCCCTTGGATATAAAAGGGTGTATCTGCCACTTTGCAAAGTGGCAGATACACCTTTTCATATCCTAGGGGACGTTATATTTCCGCCTTCACTATATTCCCATTAACTTTTAGCGCATATTTTTCGCAGATTTCTCAGTCAATTCTCAACCGATTTCCATGAAATTTTACAAGCCTTATTTTCTACTTATCCGCTACTAAAAGTTAGATCATTTGACATGTAATGCAATTCAGGGCTTAAAACGGATTTTTAATTTTAACCAATTTAATGGGTTTGAAGAGTAATGTTTTAATTAGCAAATTAGAGTCGACTACTACATGTCAACATTTAATGGTCTGTCTAACGTTTGAACCATAAAAGATAATTTAATTTTTGTTTTAGTAGTCAGGGTATTTGGTGGGGTCATTTACTGAGACATCGGCGAAAAACATGCGTTACAACTTAGCCCTAAAAGCGCTAGATGTAAAATGTAAATTGTCAGCCACTTGATGTTATGTCTCGCTATCGTGACCGACAACACCAAGTGGGTGAAATGATGTTTGTTTAAAGGGACCCCTTGGGATGAGACATTTTCAATGTTGTCAATTTTGAAAATTTAATTTATATGAAGCTATATAGCCTACTGATCTTAGCTAAAAATACGAAAAAGTCAAATTTTAAAGCACCGAAAAAGAGAGAAATAGTTCTATTTCCAGGTCGTATATTGCCATGTAAACAAAACAAGTCAGCAATATTAAGCACTTTCCATCACATATTCCCACGTATCAGACGGTAAGATCAGAGCAGTCACCGCTAATTGGGGGATAATTGGTGTCTCATAGTCAGGACAGGGAGGACACACCTGCAGCACTGATTGTCTACTCAACGCTGGGCCGATGCCATCAGCATGTGGCCCAACGCTGTGAAAACATTCAATCGTCCTTCAGGTATACAAATAGTTTGTTTGGGTTTCTTCTGGTTTCATAGAAATGTTGATTAAAAATATTTGTAAAAATCTGAAAATTCTGAAAAAAATAAAAACATGATCCGTGGGATACACTACTTCAGTGCGGAAGTAAAACTTAAATTGATGTCTTCCCAAGGGGCTGCTTTAATTTGAGACCAAATATTTGGTCTTGATCAGTTGATGTTTCAACTAAAATTAAACACACATTTCGTTCACAATAAACTGTGATTTAACCATCTTGCCTGATTTAACCTGCTAATGAAACACGTCATTAAAACAAATAGGCTATAGTCGTGCTCAGCAGGTTAATGTAAAGGCGACTATTGTGACTGTATAGGGCCTTCCCAGCTAACAAGACGTTGACCCAATGGTGACGCTGGATCAACTTTCAGCCAACATGGGTCAAGATCTTCTGTAATTTTTTTCTGGGTAAAAAAACTACTGCGAGCCCGACTACCTCCAGGCATTAACCTTTTCACTACCATACATGACGGAAATTTCCGTCGTCATTCGTCAATGAACGTAACCATAAAATGACACAAATTTTTGTCAAATATATACTACATTTATGTATTTTTCGTCATTTGAAGCTGGAAATTGCGTTAGCAATTCCAGCTTCAAATGACGAAAAATAGAACTCCTACACCAGTATATCTGGATCCTGGCATGCACCCCGGCCTGGAAGTCAAAGGGTTAAAGATATTTAGGTTACACCAGGCACAGAACTAATACCGACTGAAAGCTGGGCCAGTGTCGCAGACGGTGGCCCAGCATGTTTAGCCGATATATTTGTTCTGCGTCTTATTTTTGATGGGTACTATACGGATTCACATTCACCGTGGTGGATGAATTTCGCCGATTTCTCCGTCAATTCTCAATCAATTTTCATGAAATTTTACACACACTATTTTCCGTTCATGTCGTGACTACCCTGAAAGTTTCGCAGAGTTTTGATAAGTATTTAAAAAGTTAGACCATTTGACATGTGGTAAATAAATAAAAATGTTGCCTTCTATAAAGCCATTAGCTTCGTCTCAGAATTTTATTACATGTCAAATGGTCTAACTTCTACAATACTTATCAAAACTTCGCGAAATGTTCTGGGTAGTCACGACATGAATGGAAAATAGTGTGTGTAAAATTTCATGAAAATTGGTCGAGAATTGACTGAGAAATTCGCGAAATTCAATAATCCTGGTTGCTGAATTTAATGTGAATCTGACTTTACACAATGTTTTCTTAATGCTGGGACAACGTCGTACACTTCGAGTCAACATCAAAACAAAATTGGGCCAGCGTTGTGTGTAATACAGTCACTGTGCATGCAGTCAGATATGTGGTGCAATTGTAAAGTCAATAAGACTACTACAAGTAGCCTACAAATGCCATGGCTGATAAATAAGCCTGAAAAGTAGGCTACAATAACGAAATCCTTATTGACCTAAGAGTCAAAACAAAAACGTATTTTGGAATTAGCTACCCCCTATGAAATGTTTATTTTGTTCTTACCTGGTTAAAAGTGTCCATTTTTTCTGCGTCTGTTTGTTATTTGTGTTAATCCCAGCGCTCATCATTCAGCATGATCATGATGGTGGGTTGGTGGAGCAGCCATTCCTCCCTCAGCTTCCCGCCATCATTCCTTGCCAACTGACTGGCGTCGTCACGTGACCTGCGGTGTGAGGAGCTCTTCAGTCGGTGGTCAATGAGGAGAGAAAGCAACCACGCGCCGCAAGTGATGTGTACACTTGTGTGTATACTAACTCCGGTCAGTGTGCACACGTGTGTACACGTCGCGTGCAGCCAACGTACACTGCACCCACGGAACAACAAGCAGCATGGCCGGCGACTCACAAAATACCGGCTTAAGTCCCGGAGATCCGTCTTCATTTTCTTTGCCAGAAGAGTGTTTGACTAAACACGTTCATATTGAATTGGATGTAGATTTTGAAACTAATGTTTTGAAAGGAAATGTCGTTTTGAAAGCGGAAACGAAAGGCACATGTAAAACATTGGTAAATCATAATGACGAGTCACTCACCAGATGGCAGTCACTGGGTCTGATATACTCACCAGATGTCAGTCAATGATACTATCTCGCTGAGTCAGACTTTGAGTACAGTGGAACCTGTTTATATGCATGATATGAGCAGCCATCCTTGTGATACAGGAGGTTCATTTGCATACAAAATCCCATTTTGGGGAATGTCCAAGTGGCCTCCCATACTCCAGTGCCGTAGGCGTAGTGGTTACAAGTTGCCCAATTTGGGTGTGATTTTCTGACCAAAATTGGTCTCTCATGATTCTCCTGACTTGCCCACATACTCACAATTAATATCACAATCATTCTAATAGACTAATTATTTTTTTAATTCTCATTAATGATTCAAGTTGATCCAGAGGTCTGATCAACTACCCTTTCAAATTAAAATGCGTTTTAATAACGTCCTTCCCAGATTGTCGGTCGTCTCGGACGATCGACCGGACGGGGCCAATTTCGAACCCTGCATCTCTCATTGAAATTGTCGATATAATATATTCATGACATGCATCCTGTACATTTTTCACTGCAAATTTATTCAGGCGGTTCCTCAAGATTTGTTTGTGTCATTACAGATTTTACATTGTATAAATCTAATTATTATAACAGATTTTGGACACACGTGACTTGAAGATTCACAAAGTGACTGAAGCAGAAAGTGGCAGAGAACTGAAGTACACACTTCACCCCCCTGTTCTGTCTTTTGGCTCAAAACTTGAAATAGAATTACCAAATGATGTAAAAGAAAAGTAAGTTTCATTGTTCAGTTGTAGTTTTGCATTAAATTAATTATAATTGGCATAAGGTGTCCTTAACATGTTTAGTATTTTAAAGGTGTGGTCAACTGTCAAAATTCGCGGGACAAGGGTCCCCCAGAAGGCAATAGTGCCCGTGGGTAGGCCAAGGCCCTATTCCATAATAACACTAAATATGCGTTTCATACCCAAAGCCTCATTAAGAGCAAGTTCTCAAATCACAGCAAGTTCATATATACTTGAGCGACATCTATGAGTTGATAATTCAAAGCCCTTTGCCCTTACCCCTACTTGGTCGCTGGCTTGCAAACAAACTGACTGTATTACTGTGGGGATTTGGAAACTGCTTGACCCCAAAAGCTTGTATTGACACTCAGTAAACACAAAACATTTGTATGACTTCATGCAATGTTGGACCAACGTCGAAAACGTTGGGCCGACGTTGTATAAATGTTATACAAATGTCTTGTGTTTGCTGGGCTGCAGGAAGACTTTCTCTCAAACATTGTACATTTATTCAATGTTGGTTCAATGTTGGGCCAGCGTCGCAGACGTTGGCCTAGCATTAAAACAGCATTGGATCAATGTCTCGTTTAAGTAGTATCTTGTAATCAGTTCAGTGGCTATAATAATGCCGTCAATCTGTCAAGCTGTTGGCCTACACTTGACCGTCCCAGGCATGCGCATTTTGCAGTTGAACACTAGTTTAAGATTGGGGGTTGACATTTCTCCTAAACACCTGTTGAAGTCAGGTTGGGTAACTGATCGCAAATTAAATCCCCTCCGCAAAATTGGCTCCTTTTGTTACTTTTCAGTGTGGATTCTGACAGCAAAATGCTGTCGGTTTTTCAGATGTTTAAATATTGATAATGATCATATATACCTTTGAAATGTGTAGATATTCTAACAAAGCAGAATAAGAAAAACAAGGTATTTATATAATTTTAGTTAACCCATTTTGCGTTTGCCTTTACAAAGCTTTATTGGTTGAAAAAGACTCTTTATTTTTTTAGGCTACACTCAATTATAAACATGATATAGGGGAGGAGGCAACTATTGATGCAAATGACAATAGTTAAAAAAATTATAACTAAATGCTATGTTGTAGAATTTCCATTGCTGTAAAATATGAAACATCACCTAAATCGACGGCACTACAATGGCTAAATCCAGAGCAAACAGCCGACAAAAAGCATCCGTATTTATTCAGCCAGTGTCAGGTGAGACAGTAAGAGAATCTCATTTAAAGCTATAGTCCACTCTATGTATGTGCCTCACTCTGGTGAGACAGTAAGAGAATCTCAACATAAAATATAACATAACATAAAATTTATGTATCCTTATCATTGGAAAAATGTCAGCAACGGCCAGGAAAGTGCAATCTTATATCACTGAAACATTTTTGTCCAGGAAAAAATTCTGATGTCCGGTAAACTTGCAACTTTACCAGACTTGTCAGTCAGGTAAAAATAATCCCTTATTATATTGGTTGGGCTAGCAATACCACCTTTCCCCAATTATGGAAATTGACTGTACAGCTTTCAAAATGTGTCATCATGCTGCTCGGCCAATGGCTGTGTGTGTGAGACAGAGCTAGCCACTGAAAACTAACCTCTGATTCGCCACGACCTCATAATGACCATCTTCACTGATGACTGGCATCAGTTATGTGCTTGTGTGCCCAGCCCCAGTCACTGTATAGTGAACATCAGAAAGGCAGTTTTTGAATTCTGTGACAGCATTAAATTATCATCTGTGATAATCTCAACATCCTCAGTGGGATATTCTGAAGAAACCATTAAGAAACCCTAAAAAATAATCCTTAATATTTTTTTAATTGATTATCATGATTATCATTTGATATTTTTATGTACGGGTACCGGTATATATAATAAACAATAATTAATATACCAACACCTAATTTGTCACCAGCTGCTGAACATGAATTATCTTAAAACCATTATATTATTTTCTATATCATTTGTATTTTTCCAGGCCATCCATGCCAGAAGTTTACTACCATGTCAGGACACACCAGGCGTAAAATGCCCCTTCACAGCCAAGGTATCTATGTCATGGAGAAAGAACGGAATTCGATAGATTCCTAGATCTGAATGTACGAGGCCCAGTATATTCAGATCTACGAATCTATCGTAATTGAGTTCTTTCTTCGACTTAAAATCACAAAATAGGTATACGCACTCCAATAATTGATATATAAAATAGTTAGTGTGGTTAACCACGAAACAATATACATGTAGTGTCATGGTAAAACCTGCATAATAATCACTGTGCCCGCCCGGGCTAGTATGAAAATTACCAGTAGATTCGTGGATCTGAATCTACTGTTTTAACAATAGACTGACGTCACCCGTGTATTTTAAAGCTCTATTAACCTTATACTACCGTGTCAGGACACACCAGGGGTGAAATGCCCGTTCACAACCAAGGTATCTATAGCTTTATTAACCCTTTACTACCATGTGAGGACACACCCGGGGTGAAATACCCGTTTACAGCCAAGGTATCTATAGTTCTATTAACCTTTTACTACCGTGTCAGGACACGCCAGGCGTGAAATACCCGTTCACAGCCAAGGTATCTATAGTTCTATTAACCTTTTACTACCGTGTCAGGACACACCAGGCGTGAAATGCCAGTTCACAGCCAAGGTATCTATAGCTCTATTAACCCTTTACTACCGTGTCAGGACACACCAGGCGTGAAATACCCGTTCACAGCCAAGGTATCTATAGCTCTATTAACCTTTTACTACCATGTCAGGACACACCAAGCGTGAAATACCCGTTCACAGCCAAGGTATCTATAGCTCTATTAACCCTTTACCACCATGTGAGGACACACCCGGGGTGAAATGCCCCTTCACAGCCAAGGTATCTATAGCTCTATTAACCCTTTACTACCATGTGAGGACACACCCGGGGTGAAATGCCCGTTCACAGCCAAGGTATCTATAGCTCTATTAACCCTTTACTACCGTGTCAGGAAACACCAGGCGTGAAATACCCGTTCACAGCCAAGGTATCTATAGCTCTATTAACCCTTTACCACCATGTGAGGACACACCCGGGGTGAAATGCCCGTTCACAGCCAAGGTATCTATAGCTCTATTAACCCTTTACTACCGTGTCAGGACACACCAGGCGTGAAATACCCGTTCACAGCCAAGGTATCTATAGCTCTATTAACCTTTTACTACCATGTCAGGACACACCAAGCGTGAAATACCCGTTCACAGCCAAGGTATCTATAGCTCTATTAACCCTTTACCACCATGTGAGGACACACCCGGGGTGAAATGCCCCTTCACAGCCAAGGTATCTATAGCTCTATTAACCCTTTACTACCATGTGAGGACACACCCGGGGTGAAATGCCCGTTCACAGCCAAGGTATCTATAGCTCTATTAACCCTTTACTACCGTGTCAGGAAACACCAGGCGTGAAATACCCGTTCACAGCCAAGGTATCTATAGCTCTATTAACCCTTTACCACCATGTGAGGACACACCCGGGGTGAAATGCCCGTTCACAGCCAAGGTATCTATAGCTCTATTAACCCTTTACCACCATGTGAGGACACACCACGCGTAAAATGCCCGTTCACAGCCAAGGTATCTATAGCTCTATTAACCCTTTACTAGCATGTGAGGACACACCACGCGTAAAATGCCCGTTCACAGCCAAGGTATCTATAGCTCTATTAACCCTTTACCACCATGTGAGGACACACCACGCGTAAAATGCCCGTTCACAGCCAAGGTATCTATAGCTCTATTAACCCTTTACCACCATGTGAGGACACACCACGCGTGAAATGCCCGTTCACAGCCAAGGTATCTATAGCTCTATTAACCCTTTACTACCATGTCAGGACACACCAGGCGTAAAATACCCGCTCACAGCCAAGGTATCTATAGCTCTATCAACCCTTTACTACCGTGTCAGGACACACCAGGCGTAAAATGCCCGTTCACAGCCGAGGTATCTATAGCTCTATTAACCAGTGTTAACCCTTTACTAGCATGTGAGGACACACCAGGCGTAAAATGCCCGTTCACAGCCAAGGTATCTATAGCTCTATTAACCCTTTACTACCCTGTCAGGACACACCAGGCGTGAAATACCCGTTCACAGCCAAGGTATCTATAGCTCTATTAACCCTTTACTACCGTGTCAGGACACACCAGGCGTAAAATGCCCGTTCACAGCCGAGGTATCTATAGCTCTATTAACCAGTGTTAACCCTTTACTAGCATGTGAGGACACACCAGGCGTAAAATGCCCGTTCACAGCCAAGGTATCTATAGCTCTATTAACTCTTTACTACCCTGTCAGGACACACCAGGCGTGAAATACCCGTTCACAGCCAAGGTATCTATAGCTCTATTAACCCTTTACTACCGTGTCAGGACACACCAGGCGTAAAATGCCCGTTCACAGCCAAGGTATCTATAGCTCTATTAACCCTTTACTACCATGTGAGGACACACCCGGGGTGAAATGCCCGTTCACAGCCAAGGTATCTATAGCTCTATTAACCCTTTACTACCATGTCAGGACACACCCGGCGTGAAATACCCGTTCACAGCCAAGGTATCTATAGCTCTATTAACCCTTTACTACCGTGTCAGGACACACCCGGGGTGAAATACCCGTTCACAGCCAAGGTATCTATAGTTCTATTAACCTTTTACTACCGTGTCAGGACACACCCGGGGTGAAATGCCCGTTCACAGCCAAGGTATCTATAGCTCTATTAACCCTTTACTACCATGTCAGGACACACCCGGGGTGAAATACCCGTTCACAGCCAAAGTATCTAAAGCTCTATTAACCCTTTACTACCATGTGAGGGCACACCCGGGGTGAAATGCCCGTTCACAGCCAAGGTATCTATAGCTCTATTAACCCTTTACTACCGTGTCAGGACACACCCGGGGTGAAATGCCCGTTCACAGCCAAGGTATCTATAGCTCTATTAACCCTTTACTACCGTGTCAGGACACACCCGGGGTGAAATGCCCGTTCACAGCCAAGGTATCTATAGTTCTATTAACCCTTTACTACCATGTGAGGACACACCCGGGGTGAAATACCCGTTCACAGCCAAGGTATCTATAGCTCTATTAACCCTTTACCACCATGTGAGGACACACCCGGGGTGAAATACCCGTTCACAGCCAAGGTATCTATAGTTCTATTAACCCTTTACTACCGTGTCAGGACACACCAGGCGTGAAATGCCCGTTCACAGCCAAGGTATCTATAGCTCTATTAACCCTTTACTACCATGTGAGGACACACCCGGGGTGAAATCCCCGTTCACAGCCAAGGTATCTATAGCTCTATTAACCCTTTACTACCGTGTCAGGACACACCAGGCGTGAAATACCCGTTCACAGCCAAGGTATCTATAGTTCTATTAACCCTTTACTACCGTGTCAGGACACACCAGGCGTGAAATGCCCGTTCACAGCCAAGGTATCTATAGCTCTATTAACCCTTTACTACCATGTGAGGACACACCCGGGGTGAAATGCCCATTCACAGCCAAGGTATCTATAGCTCTATTAACCCTTTACTACCATGTGAGGACACACCCGGGGTGAAATGCCCGTTCACAGCCAAGGTATCTATAGCTCTATTAACCCTTTACTACCATGTGAGGACACACCCGGGGTGAAATGCCCGTTCACAGCCAAGGTATCTATAGCTCTATTAACCCTTTACTACCATGTGAGGACACACCCGGGGTGAAATGCCCGTTCACAGCCAAGGTATCTATAGCTCTATTAACCCTTTACTACCGTGTGAGGACACACCAGGCGTGAAATGCCCGTTCACAGCCAAGGTATCTATAGCTCTATTAACCCTTTACTACCATGTCAGGACACACCCGGGGTGAAATGCCCATTCACAGCCAAGGTATCTATAGCTCTATTAACCCCTTACTACCATGTGAGGACACACCCAGGGTGAAATGCCCGTTCACAGCCAAGGTATCTATAGCTCTATTAACCCTTTACTACAGGGCTCGACACTAACACTGGCCCGTTGGCCCGAGGCCAGTAAAAATCAATCAGGGCCAGTAAATCACCTGAGATACTGGCCCTGGGGGCAACGAAAAAATTACACTCCCCTTGATACTGTGTACACTAAGGACTAGAACGATAAGGCTAAGGGCCAGTAATTATCTAAAGTTACTGGCCCTTTGGGCTACTACCTGAAATCAGTTAGTGTCGATCCCTGTACTACCATGTGAGGACACACCCGGGGTGAAATGCCCCTTCACAGCCAAGGTCTCTATAGCTCTATTAACCCTTTACTACCGTGTGAGGACACACCGGGCGTGAAATGCCCATTCACAGCCAAGGTATCTATAGCTCTATTAACCCTTTACTACCATGTGAGGACACACCCGGGGTGAAATGCCCGTTCACAGCCAAGGTATCTATAGCTCTATTAACCCTTTACTACCATGTGAGGACACACCCGGGGTGAAATGCCCGTTCACAGCCAAGGTATCTATAGCTCTATTAACCCTTTACTACCATGTGAGGACACACCCGGGGTGAAATGCCCGTTCACAGCCAAGGTATCTATAGCTCTCTTAACCCTTTACTACCGTGTGAGGACACACCAGGCGTGAAATGCCCGTTCACAGCCAAGGTATCTATAGCTCTATTAACCCTTTACTACCATGTCAGGACACACCCGGGGTGAAATGCCCATTCACAGCCAAGGTATCTATAGCTCTAGTAACCCCTTACTACCATGTGAGGACACACCCAGGGTGAAATGCCCGTTCACAGCCAAGGTATCTATAGCTCTATTAACCCTTTACTACAGGGCTCGACACTAACACTGGCCCGTTGGCCCGAGGCCAGTAAAAATCAATCAGGGCCAGTAAATCACCTGAGATACTGGCCCTGGGGGCAACGAAAAAATTACACTCCCCTTGATACTGTGTACACTAAGGACTAGAACGATAAGGCTAAGGGCCAGTAATTATCTAAAGTTACTGGCCCTTTGGGCTACTACCTGAAATCAGTTAGTGTCGATCCCTGTACTACCATGTGAGGACACACCCGGGGTGAAATGCCCCTTCACAGCCAAGGTCTCTATAGCTCTATTAACCCTTTACTACCGTGTGAGGACACACCGGGCGTGAAATGCCCATTCACAGCCAAGGTATCTATAGCTCTATTAACCCTTTACTACCATGTGAGGACACACCCGGGGTGAAATGCCCGTTCACAGCCAAGGTATCTATAGCTCTATTAACCCTTTACTACCATGTGAGGACACACCCGGGGTGAAATGCCCGTTCACAGCCAAGGTATCTATAGCTCTATTAACCCTTTACTACCATGTGAGGACACACCCGGGGTGAAATGCCCGTTCACAGCCAAGGTATCTATAGCTCTATTAACCCTTTACTACCGTGTGAGGACACACCAGGCGTGAAATGCCCGTTCACAGCCAAGGTATCTATAGCTCTATTAACCCTTTACTACCATGTCAGGACACACCCGGGGTGAAATGCCCGTTCACAGCCAAGGTATCTATAGCTCTATTAACCCTTTACTACAGGGCTCGACACTAACACTGGCCCGTTGGCCCGAGGCCAGTAAAAATCAATCAGGGCCAGTAAATCACCTGAGATACTGGCCCTGGGGGCAACGAAAAAATTACACTCCCCTTGATACTGTGTACACTAAGGACTAGAACGATAAGGCTAAGGGCCAGTAATTATCTAAAGTTACTGGCCCTTTGGGCTACTACCTGAAATCAGTTAGTGTCGATCCCTGTTCTACCATGTGAGGACACACCCGGGGTGAAATGCCCCTTCACAGCCAAGGTCTCTATAGCTCTATTAACCCTTTACTACCGTGTGAGGACACACCGGGCGTGAAATGCCCGTTCACAGCCAATGTATCTATAGCTCTATTAACCCTTTACTACCATGTGAGGACACACCAGGCGTAAAATGCCCGTTCACAGCCAAGGTATCTATAGCTCTATTAACCTTTTACTACCATGTGAGGACACACCCGGGGTGAAATGCCCGTTCACAGCCAAGGTATCTATAGCTCTATTAACCCTTTACTACCATGTGAGGACACACCCGGGGTGAAATGCCCGTTCACAGCCAAGGTATCTATAGCTCTATTAACCCTTTACTACCGTGTCAGGACACACCAGGCGTGAAATACCCGTTCACAGCCAAGGTATCTATAGCTCTATTAACCCTTTCAGTCAGAGGATCAACTTCTCTGTTAGCAATTTCAGCTTCAAATGAATGAAAAATAGAAACAAACAATTCAGCAGCACCAGGGTTAGTCAAATTACTCAATTGAGATATCTATTCTTCCAATATTTAAGTATTTCTCTTCATTTGAAGCTGGGAATTTCATTGGACTATAAACATGATACAGTTTTAAATGATTTTTTTTATAGCAGCCTGCAGCTACACAATCCACAGGAATTTGTGTAGTTCTGAAATGTGAATTATAAAATGTCCGCATTTGTAAATCATGACATCAAAAGTCTAAACTAGTATTTTGTTATCTCTCTCTTTTTTGTTCAGAATACAATTGTTGTGTTATTTTTATTTATTTTAGATCAGGGCAGTTTCTGGCCTGGAGGTTTTGATGAGCGCTGTGAAAGACGGGAGAGAAATTGACGAGGCAGACAACAGCATAGCAGTGCACAAATTCACACAAAAAGTTCCAGTTCCCAGCTATTTAATCGCAATTGTTGCGGGGGATCTGGTTAGTAAGTAAGTACATGAAACATTATAGAAATGGAAAAATTATAAAATTAATTGTAATTTAATGGAAAATATTCTAAAAATCAAATAGCAATAAATCTTGCACTGATAGTATATATGTACCGGGTTATATTGCTGCATAGTGATGTATAGTTTTCATACTCAATGATTTGATGATTTATTTGCTTTTTGTGTTTTTAATTCACCTGTTCCTTTTCCAGGGAGATTGGTCCTCGCTCCAAAGTTTGGTCTGAGCCGAGTATGGTGGAAGCGGCTGCTTATGAATTTGCTGAGGTGAATTCTCGCTTATAAACCCTGGTGCTGCTTTATTGTTTGCAGCTATTTCTTATTCCTTTAAAGCTGGTATTGCTGACAAAATTTCAAATGGCAAAAATATTTTATGGAAATTGGACATGTTTCAATTTTTTTCTTATTAAAGTGATATTTCATTTATTTTGCAAATAGCTTGAAAACGTATATATGCGGGTGTGACAGTACAAGTGTTAACCCTTTAAGCCCTGACGATGCATTTAAGTATCATTTTACATCCCTGAAAATATACTTAATTTTCGTACAACTAGGGGTTTTAGAACGAAAATTTCCATGAAACTGATTTACCAATACGTGGCAATTTTCCTTAATTTTTAACCACATCATGTCATCTTCATCCACTACAAGTCGCGAATTGCGGCAGCAATTCGCGGCTTGTAGTGGATAAAGATGACTATGGTAAATTCAGGATTGAAAGGGTTAACCCATAAGTGGGTGAAAATGACTTTTGTTAAATTTTAGACCAAAAATTTGCAAATCTTGATGTTTAAACTTTCGACTCGCTCCCAATAACAGACATGATCGGCTAACGAAATGAATTAAAAATGACTATATTGCGGGGAGTGTATGACCTACTGACCTCGTATCTCATTTATTGTAGACAGAGAAGATGCTGTCGACGGCTGAGGATCTACTCGGGCCGTACGTGTGGGGAGTGTATGATCTGCTGGTGCTGCCTCCGTCATTCCCGTACGGCGGTATGGAGAACCCTTGCCTCACATTCGTCACTCCTACATTACTTGTGAGTTTACCATTAACACTTTCAGTGCAGAGATTGACTTTAGACGTCAGAATCTGACCGTGACGTCTGAAGTCCATCCCCACACTGAAGGAGTAAAATATTTATAATGGTCGTACACCCATAACGTTATCCCTTTGAATATGTTAATGTTATCTGCCCCTACATACTATAAAATAAGGCATCAATTATTATAGAGGCTAATGATGATGTCGTAAAAGGTCTGATGCTGTGTTATGGCATCTCTGCTGCCACCTTGTGTCCGCGGCTGTGTCTGCTTCAATCCCACTATCCAATCCTAGTTACATTAGATTGTAAAGGCGGCAGGTCTATAAATACCCTTCTGTTATAGTGCTGTGTTGAGATTCACCGGTACCGTAACATACACAGGGTGACAGTACGCTTTGTAATTTTCACAGTCGTGGACACAAGTAACACATCTATGATCACAGAATAGATATCTGAAGCCTCAATATATATTATTGTATGATTCAGTGATGCCAATGATTCAGTGATGCCATTTTAAAAAAAATCATCCTTTTTTGTAGCAAAGTACTTTTTTGTACTTCTATTTTAGGTGAGCTTTATTTTTTTATAAAATAATTGTTACATGGAGATGGCCAAATCGCTACGAATGAAACAAATTAGATGATTTAGCTGTGAATTAAACTAACAGTGAACAAAAATTACCCCTTTTTTATTCCCCGCCCACTGAGTGCGTGGGGTATTGTCATTCCAGATGGTCGTTTCCGGGCGATTACACACACATCCCTTAGGGGCTGTAGATGTGTTTTTTGGTGATTATGACCTTTGGCCTATTTTTTCATGTCACTGGCTTTAAAGACGGGGATATTTTTGCGTCAGCACACATGTTTTTAACATACAAATGTATCAAATTCGAGCTGTGAAAGTTATGATTTCAATAGATTGACATTTCCTCTTGAATTATTTTATTCTGGCTGGAGGGTGATTGGCAAGTCTAATTTTAGATCCTCTGAGATTTGTGATGAAATAACCGAAAGGTCTGACACCGTAACACAATAGTGATCAGAGACAACGTTTCTGAAGTCTCTTAAATTTTAGATCAGTATCCCCGGTTAAATGTAAAGTAGACACATTTCATGTGTCTGCTCGTAAAGCTGCTCATAAAGGTTCTTCGAACACCTCTCTCAGGTCATCTTCCTTATAATGATAATATACATGAGAGGTGGCTCTTACAGGGTTTTTTTATTTGTCCTTTTTTGTCCAATTTCAGTTTTTCAAGTTTTGCAAGTCTATTATCAGATTATCAAGTATTTTTAGTCTTAAGTTACGAGAGGTAAAATTGTAATGTCCCAAAAAATGAATTTCATAAATAATTTAATGAAAATCATAGTCATTTTCTCTCAGTTGAAGCTGGATATTGCACAATTATCAAAATCAGTTATTTTCTCCGACTTTAGCCCTTAAAGCGCTGAATATGTTTGTTAAAAACATGGAGACTAAAGGGTTCATTTCAATTTGAAATCATCACAAATGTCTTCTTTGACTCTATTTTTTTCATTTGAATACCTATGTTATGGGTCTACAATCATTATAAATATGTTTACTCTCACAGTGCGGTGATCGACGTTAGACGTCAGAATCTGACTTCTACTGATGTCAGATTCTGACGACTAAAGTCGATCCCCGCACTGTAAGAGTTAAGCTGTATATTGCACAACTTGTTTTTTTGTGATTTCAGGCGGGTGATAGATCGCTGGCGTCGGTCGTGGCTCACGAGATAACACATAGCTGGACAGGAAACCTGGTCACAAACAAAAGCCCCGAGCATTTCTGGTAAGTAGTGGTTAAAAAATGGTTGTTTTACTTTGTCGTTCTACTGTGGTCATTTGATACTGTTGGATTTTAAATGATCATTTTACATTTCACTGTGGGCCGTAGAATTTCAAATTTAAAAAACCCTTGAGCTTTTAATTTCTATAAAAATATTTCCTCTTTTTAACCCTTATAGTGCGGGGATCGACTTTAGTCGTCAGAATCTGACGTATGTAGACGTCAAATTCTGACGTCAAATTCTGACGACTAAAGTCTATCCCCGCACTGTAATAGTGAAAATATTTCTAATGGCCGTAGACCCATAACATATGTATTCAAATGAATCAGAAAGACCTAACTAAGACATCTATGATGATTTCAAATTGAAAATAACCCTTTGGTCTCCAAGGTTTTTATAAAAAAAATTCAGCGCTTAAAGGGTTAAGGGTGAAACTAATACCGTATATCCCCGCGTATAGTGCGACGCCATGTATAATACGAGTTGAGATTTGAGGCCTCGGATGACCTGAAAAACGTCTACCCCTCTGTATAATACGACCTCAAATTTTGGATGTCGGCAGCGTCCCGGGCGGCAGCGTTCCGGGCCATCTAAATGTGAGGCATGGATATTATCTTATTCTACTAAATAGCGCCTGACACCTGTATAGACGATGCTCAATGACGGGAACAGCGGCAACAGTACAGCTCTGCAAAACCAAAGGGCAATATCTGCTTACTTATAAAGTAAGCAGATACTGTATTTTTATTTTCCACGGCAGAGTGGATGTCATCGGGACTGTCTCGATCGGCAGACATTCTGAGGCCTGCATAGGCTACATTTATATACACACAGATTTTAAAATACCCGTATTTATATTTCGCCGACAAATTTATATTATTTTAATTTATCTATTACAAAGACCATATTTTAATATCGTCGTGCTCAAATAAGAACATTCCATAATAAAATGTGATTGTAAAACATTTGCAGACTAGCCGCACTGTCTAGACAAGTCTAGACCATGCTAGACACAAGAGGTGTTTGGTTGTATAAGGTGTCAGGGTGCAATAACACAGCAGCGCTCCATGAACTACAGCTAACAGATACCACCATTTGCTCAATACCGCATCAGCCGCGGCAACAGCGGTAGGCGTTAATGTTATCCCAGCAATATGGACATTCTGAGGCCTACATGTATAGAATTTGCGATAGGAGATATAATCAGTGATATCTTGTTATATTTCGTCAACGCATTCTCTCATTCCAATATGAAAATATCATGTTCAGATTTGTTGTACACAATAGAACACTCCCATATGAAAGGCGATCTTAGATTAAATCATTATTAATATAAATGAACAGGTCAGGAGTGTGAATTGGTTGCTGACTAACGGCGTCATTTTTCTGCCCGTGGTTGTCAAAGGTGCCACGCGCGTCGGCGGGAATGTGAGACGTGGGCTCCCAGCAAACACGACACATTCACCCAATGCTGGAACATTGTTGTGTCAGCGTTGACGACGGTGGCCCAACAATGTACCAGCATTGGGTGAACGTCTCTTGTTTGCTACTAGTTGGAAAGGCACAGTCTTGTTGTATCGTGTGTATAGGCCTGCTTACCAAACACGCTGACTGGCCTATACGTTCTACCGCTAGAGAACTTACCGCTGAACTTACCGCTAGAGAGCTAAAAATTTGTTTAAATTCTACATCTATGTATAATACGAGGTGCCTTTTTGTGACATGAATAGCTAAGAAAAAACATCGCATTATACACGGGGATATACGGTATGTAGTTCTTGTCATTAGCTCCCGCCGTCACCGTAGGTGAGCGAAGGGAGCTATGGATTCTACCTCCGTTTTTTTTTGGCCTCTTCTTTTGCCTATAACTTTGTGAGAAAATAAGCTAGGATAACAATTTTTGGTATGTGGGTTACTTCCAGGTGGCTAATGGACGGGTTTAAATATTTTTAATCTGAATTCAATACGCAAGGTTGCAGAGGAGAAAATGATGATGTGACGGCGTTGGGCCGTTGGGCCGTCCGTAAACAATTCGTTTCCGGAGCATATCTCTGAAAGTACTTGTCCGATTGTCTTCAAATTTTACACACAACACCCCTAGGGGGTCTAGTTGTGCCTTTTGGGGTATTTGAACTTTGACCTACTTCTGGTTCAGAACTATGACCTATTTAGACGTTTTGACGCGCACTTCGTTTCCGGAGCAGATCTCGAAAAGTACTGGGCCGATGACAGTCATATTGCACATACATGTTCTCTAAGGTCCCTAGTTGTGCCTTTTCAGGTTTTTGGACCTTGACCTTGAAGTTGACCCAGCACTTTGAACTAATTTATAACATCGGTAAATCCGACTGAAAGATTTTGCGGAATATCATGAAAACCGCTCAAGATAGCTACACCATTACTATAAAACAAATTGTGAGGTTTCAGGAGAGGATGCATCTTGAAAAATTTCAAGTCGATAAAATTAAAAATGGCCGCCTATCGGCCATTATTCACCTCGACAGGCCTGATATTGCGGAATATCATGAAAACCGCTCAAGATAGCTACACCATTAATATCAAATAAATTGTAAGGTTTCAGGAGAGGATGCATCCTGAAAAAATTAAAGTTGAGAAAATTCAAAATGGCCGCCTATCAGCCATTATTCACCTCGACAGGCCTGATATTGTGGAATATCATGAAAACCGCTCAAGATATCTACACCATTACTATAAAACAAATTGTAAGGCTTCAGAAGAGGATGTATTTTGAAAAAAATCATTTTGTCAAAGTTCAAAATGGCCGCCAATCAGCCATTATTCACTTTCACATGGCCGTTATTTGGTAAACCGTGCTAGATGGCTAGACCATTACTATAAAACAAAATGTGTGATTTCAGGAGAGGATGCATCTTGGAAAAATTTGACTCGATAAAATTCAAAATGGCCGCTTATCGGCCATTATTCACTTTCACATGGCCGTTATTTGGTCAACCGTGCTAGATGGCTAGACCATTACTGTAAAACGAAATGTGAGATTTCAGATGAGGATGCATCTTGAAAAAAATTGACTTGATCAAATTTAAAATGGCCGCCTTTTCGGCCATTATTCATTTTCACATGGCTGATATTTGGTAAACCGTGCTAGATGGCTAGACCATTACCTGATTACTATAAAACAAAGTGTGAGTTTTTGGAGGAGGATGCACCCTGAAAATTTTAAACTTACGAATTCAAAATGGCCGACAATCAGCATTATTTACCTCGATAGGCCTGATATCAGCTAAACCGTGCTAAATAGCTAGACCATTACTATAAAACAAAATGTGACGTTTCGAGAGAGGATGCCTTTTAAAAACTTTCGACTCAATCGAATTCAAAATGGCCGCCTATCGGCCACTATTTACTTGCACATTGCTGATATTTGGTAAACCGTGTTAGATAGCTGGACCATTACTATAAAACAAAATGTGAGATTACAAGAGAGGATGCATCTTAAAAAAAATTGACTTGATCAAATTCAAAATGGCCGCCTATCGGCCATTATTCACTTTCACATAGCCGGTTTTTAGTAACCGTACTAGATGGCTAGACCATTACTATAAAACAAAATGTGAGATTTCAGGAGAGGATGCATCTTGAAAAATTTTGACTTGATCAAATTCAAAATGGCCTCCTATCGGCCATTATTCACTTTCACATGGGCGATATTTGGTAAACCGTGCTAGATGGCTAGACCATTACTATAGAATGAAATGTGAGATTTCAGCTGAGGATGCATTTTGGAAAATTTTGACTTGATCAAATTCAAAATGGCCGCCTTTAGGCCATTATTCACTTTCACATGGCCGATATTTGGTAAACCGTGCTAGATAGCTAGACGATTACTATAGAATGAAATGTGAGATTTCAGCTGAGAATGCATCTTGAAAAATTCTGACTCGTTCAAATTCAAAATTGCCCCCTATCGGCCATTATTTACTTTCACATGCCCAATATTTTGCAAACTGTGTTAGATGTTAGTCCATTACTATAAAACAAAATTTGAGGTTTCGGGGGAGGATGCACCCTAAGTTTTTGACTAATTTATATCGAATTCAAAATGACCGTAAATCAGCTATTAGTTACCTCGATTGGCCTGATATAGGGTAAACCGTGCCAGATAAGTAGACCATTACTGGGATACTGATTAGGATCATTAATTTCAATGGAGGTTTGCAATCTCTGACAGACTGTCTAGTTCTTATCCCACTCTTAGACTGGGCTTCTTAGACCTAGTTGTCTTGCGTCTTGTTTTCATTCAACTTTGGACGGCAATTGCTGCAACAATTCAAGATTAATAAACATTTTATAAAACACGCGAACGTAATATATTAAATGAAAACAAGCTCAGGATTTACTTTTCTGATGAATTATGTTTTAATTCTTTAATCACCTATTATTTAATCAGAATTTTCATCCACTGGAAGTTGTGTATCGCTTTCAACAACTTCCCAGCGGATGAAAATTAGTGAGATTTGGTAATAATTAAAAAATTTGTTGATTACATTTATTTATTTATTAGTTAAGCTTGGCGTTGCCTGTTACTTTACAGGTTGAATGAAGGGCACACTATGTTTGTTGAGAGAAAAATCGGAGGTAGAATGTTTGGTGAGAAATACCGTCATTTTGACTGCCTGGCCGGACAGAAAGACCTGCAGCATACAGTAAGCCGACGCTTAGCTGCTAGTGTATTTGTTGTACCGGATGTTACAGGTTAAATGAAGGCCACACAAAGTTTGTGGAGAGGAAGATTGAAGGGAGAATGATGGGGGAGAAGTTTCGTCATTTCTCCAGCATGCAAGGCATCAGGACCCTGAAGCAAACTGTATGTCCTCAACACACATTCTCCTGAACAGCCACTTTGTAAAAAAATCCATCGTGATGAAATTACATGACTTTAACTTCTATAATCAACCTACTTGTATTTGCTGTGTAATTGTAATTGGTATATACTCATAATTCATGTTTAGGCTTTTTGTTAGGAAAGAGCCAGAGCAGAAATATATATGTGCTCATTTAATCGAAACTATTTTTTTAGCATTAGAAATATTTTTCGTCATTTGAGCTTGAAATTGTGTTAGCAATTCTGAGCGAAAAATAGAAACAAAGAATTCAGTAGTACAAGGGTTATTCTAAGTTTTTTTATAAAAGATGTGAATGACATATAATACCAACGTGATGAAATTTGTGGTACTTAATTGAATAATGCAGCTTGAGAAATGTCTATTTTTCTCGCAATAGAAATAATTTTGGTCATTGACAATTCCAGCTTTAAATGAATGAAAAATAACTTGGGTTGAAGTTCAGGGTTGAATTTTTTACAAAATATGTGAAATGACGCATATATATATATATATATATATATATTATATGTATGTCATAATAGCAGGGTAAAGGTTAACTGTCAAAATAAAGGTTCAATTAATAATGGATTATTACATAATGACTGGCATAATGTGTTTTGTTTCTGTCAGATAGATTTACTGGGTGCTGATCACCCGTACACACACCTGGTGCCCGTTCTCCGAGACGTGGATCCCGATGACGCGTTCAGCAGCGTGCCGTATGAGAAGGGTTGTGCCCTGCTCATGTACCTAGAGCAACAACTAGGGGGTCCAGGTAAAAATACATTATATATAATTTATTGTCAGGGTATTACCCCACCTTCAGAATACAGTGCTCGAAATATCCACTAGTCCGATTGCTAGTAAAAATGGCCATGGACTAGTAATATTCACAACACCCAACCCAGTTCAGCAGTAAAAAATGCTGAAATTTAAACTGTAAACATTAAAAAAAAAAAAAGTTGAACCATCAATTCACAATACCGCACTAAAGAATGATCACAGCACACATACTAAGAATCTCCTGCTGTCATAAAAAAATTTCATTTTGTCTATGCATCATTGAATTTTTCCCATCTTTCTTAATAATTTTGCACATATGAAACACGATGCAGGACTAGTAATAATGGTGGCGGACTAGTACTACTTGTAAGTCGACTGTCCAGTAAAAATAAATTATATTTTTAGCATTGAGAATGTAAAAAAGAAAACACCAGAAAATTCTTATATAATTTTATATAATAATTTAGACCTTTCCAATTTTATTGTTATCAATGATCCTGACGACATGCTTATAATTCACAAAGCATAGTATAAGTGGTACTATGGTTTAGCGGGGAGCGATTTGCACCTAATTTATGTATTTATCAGTTGTTTATTGCATTCTGTTTTCAACTGTTCAAGTGAGAACAGCAGTGAAACATTTAAATAGAGTAACATTTAGCCAGATACAAATATATACTTTCACTTTATATTCAAGTGAGAACAGCAGTGAAACATTTAAATAGAGTAACATTTAGCCAGATACAAATATATACTTTCACTTTATTTTGTTATCAAAGTTTTTAAATTACCCAATTCAAAAAGTGCCTGGCTATTCCGCCCCACAACTTCAATTGGGTTAAAATTATTTAATATAAAGTTGTAACAGAACATTTGCTGAGCTGTGTTTTCTTATCATTATACAGAGGTATTTGAGCCGTTCCTCCGAGCATACATTGAAAAGTTCAAATATCAATCAATCACCTCACAAGATTGGAAAGATTTTTTGTTTGAGTTTTTCAAAGACAAGGTAGGTCTGGATTCTTCCATTGCTTCCTCATTCACCTCTCTGATACAATGGCATTTTAACTTTTCCGTCTGTACGCATAAAAAAATTGTATTTATGCATTGGTCAGTGTTGTTTCAATTAAAATTGATGAAAACTTTTCAATTTATCAATCACCTAGTAGGCAGAAATATATAGAAATGATATATAAAAATATAATGTATAGATTTTTTTCCAGCTGATATTCTGGTTTATGGATATTTCTTGTTATGTTTCAGCTTGATATTCTTAATGCGGTGGACTGGGAGACGTGGTTTCATGCACCGGGGATGCCTCCTGTACAAGCCGAGTCAGTAGTATTTATCATTATTATTTTTGTGTTTTATTTAATTCTGCCACTTTCACATTTTTGCATTTTATCACAAACAATGATGTTGTTAAGTGTTAAATGTTCACAGGCCTAAGGCTCACTAGTATCTGTATGAACTGTTGACATAGGTGTCGCTACATTTTATGGGTGCTAAAATCATCTGATATCTTCCAAGAACTAGTTTATCAATTTCACTGGCATTATATTTGCTTTGAAACTTGTAACATAATATATAGATACGGCTGCAGCAGTACAAGGGTTAAAAAAGTCAATTTTACTTGTGGGAAGCACTGGCTTGTTAACCCTTTAAGCCCTCACGATGCGTTTTAGAAGGGAAAATACCATGAAACTGTTTTACCAATACATGGCAATTTTCTTTAGTTTTTCACCCACTTCAAGTCATATTCATCCACTACAAGTCGATTGTGACAGCAATTCGCGGCTTGTAGTGGATGAAGATGACAATGGTAAATTCAAGCTTGAAACGGTTTTAACTGAGATTTTTCTTGTATTGTAGTTACGACACTGAGATGGCTAATGCATGCTCAGATCTATGCCAGAAATGGGTCAAGTCACAAGAGGATGACTTGACCCAGTTCACAGCTGATGATGTTAAAAACATGAGCTCATTCCAAGTGCGAGATTTCCTGGAGCAGCTGTTAGGGCAGGTTAGAATTATTATTATAATAATTAAAATAAGTTCAGCAAACATGACATGTTGACCTAATGTTAGTTTGATGTTGAGCCACCACCAGCGATGATTATCGACTGTCGTGTTTAACACACTGTCTTCGACACGTTTTTGTGTAGCAGCCCCTTTGTGTCTGTTGTATTATCTGCTGCCATTGTGACCACACTTAGGGTTTGTAATAAGGGGTTTCACACCCAGAATTTGCTAAAAAAATGAATCTGTGCAAAACTGTAATGGTCAAACCATCTTGTTAGTGCTAAAATCCACTTGCTGTATTGCGTTGGTGTGTACTTTAAGTACGCACATCTCTTGACAGCCTATTTATTACCAGCACCTTGCAGTGGACACGTCCATGTTTTACTTGCTAAAGATTTTATATGTTACACTTCATACTACTCTGTTACTACTGGTGCATTCAATAAATCAAAGTCAATCAAATTTGCAATTGTTATTTGCACATGCTTTTCTTTTACCAATTGAGCTATATATCAATGTATAAAATATTTGTGGTAATCTTATATTTCTTTATTTAATTGCAGGACACACTACCAGAAGTCAAAGTGAAGACAATGGGAGAACTGTACGAGCTGGATGCCACCAAAAACTCTGAAATTAAATTCAGGTAGCCAATTGTTCTGGGTACATACAATAGACAATTCTCTGCTTTCATCACATTATAGTATAAGACAGTCCATCTGAGACTGTAAACCGCTGCCGTGAAAACCGGATCGTAATCTGGAATATCTCCAAAATTTAATGGAGAGACAGCAATTAAAAGATTGAATCTGGCATAATTTGATAAGAATCAATACTAGTGTTTTTAACAAACTTATAATTACTGGGATTGCGATCAAAATTATGTATATATAATTTTATAAATACAACGTTTAAAATTCAATTGATTTTTATGTTGTAGATGGTTAAGGTTGTGCCTTAAAGCTAGAATACAAAAAGCTACAGACAAGGCCATACAATTTGTGAATGAACAAGGCAGGCTGAAATATGTTAGACCACTTTACAGGTAGGTCTGCAATGCACAATTTTCTGTGAGTCTGTTCATGCCGCTATGTTGTTTTTCTCTGTTTTAGATAAGCGCTCGCATTAGATTAAGGCTGCGCAACATGTTTTTTTTTTTGCCCAGCACGCGCATTGGATTGTTACCACTTTCCGAAAAAACCCAGTTAATTTCAGATCAAAGAAAAACATTTCGAAAAAAAATTTTTTTTATGTCAGTAGGCCCCTAGATAAAAAACATTTATCCTGCTATGTTTTTTTTGCTTGGTTTTTACGTCTGTAATTTTTTCGTACTGGTCTGTTCTGGTGGTGCTGTATATCTGCAAACGATGTTGATTTGACTGGATATGGGAAAATACAGCACTCCTTCAATGAGAGGCAAACACCTCATTCATTAAACATGTGCTGTATTTTCCCATATCACACGAAAAATAACAAACGTTTGTTTTTTCTCACATGATAAAGTTACACTGCCAGTTGGGGGGATGGGTGTCACCTCCGCGTGGTCCCCCCTGGGCAACTTCATAGAAGGCCAAGCACACCCAAATGTTTTCGCCTTTCTGCAATTTTCTTCGAACCGGGGTTTATCTATTTTTTGTGTCGTGGAGTTTCTTTCTCATGTGTTTTTGTGTTTGCTTTCCTGTGGTTCAGGGTTTTTCACCGAGGTTGTTATGTTTATTTTCCAATAGTTTTCAGTTCAAATTCTTTATATATTCTTTATATATTCATATTTATATATTTTTTTTATATATTTTTTCATTGTACAGTGGGTTCTTTGATCTGTGCTGGGTGATTTCTCTGGGATGTCGCCCCCGGATTGATCGTCCAGCACATTCTTTGTACATATACATATACAGGGTTTTTCACCGAGGTTGTTATGTTTATTTTCCAATTTATTTTCCAATAGTTTTCTGTTCAAATTGTTTGAAAAATGTTTGAAGTATATATTAGTGTATCGACATTGATTGATTCACCAGGGTTGTAATAATTTAATGGTTTCTCTGTGGCATCCTGGCGGGTAATGCAGCATGTCATAGAGAAGCCATTGCCGTACAATTAGCCTTTGGTGACTTACGGTGTCCTCACGCTCCGTGATCAATCTCTTGTGCTCTTCAATATCACAGACCTCATTAGCAACTGTTGGGGCATTATAAGTCTTTAATTTTTGAGAATTTTTTTTCGTGGTTTAATGGTTTCTCTGGCCATACTTGCCGAAAAGTGAAGTAAAGAAGACATTTTACTTACTTAATGGTTTCTCTGTTCATTGTTTATGTCATTCATATTTATGTCAATTTATATTGTGTACATACATACATTATTAAGACTTGTAGTTTTTACATAATCACTCATGGAGATAGATTGACTTGATAAGTCGTTCATTTTATAATCACTTCATAAATTTATATTCATTAAACTGTGTTGTAGCGCCGGAGTGCCGGCGCCACAACATGTCATCAAACTGGTTACATAAAGGTGCCAGAAGCATCATCATATTATCATATCAAACTTTTTTAAATGAATATTTTAATACGAACATGATGTTATTAGTTTGATCTTTCCTTTACCACTTTTACTATACAATATAGGATATTGTAATACTTTGTAAATAAATGGCCATACTGTCCGAAAAGTGAAGTAAAGAAAACCTTTTACTTACTTACTTATAACTGCCAGTTGAAACTACAGTGAAGAGTATATTATGACTTAGGTCTCGTAGTGAAAACCACTGCGCAGAGTGTGAGTAATTACATATAATGGCAGTGTTTTCAAATTTGTCTGGCGACTAGTGATATCACTGGTGCAAGTGTCTCCAAGTGTTTTGGAACATGGATTTGGATAAATTATTGACTTTGACATCTCCGCCTCTTTATATTCATATCTACGACTTTGCTCCAGTAATTTCATCTCCTGTCCTAGCAAACATGTGTTGACCCGATGTTGTTTTAAACTTAGGCCAACGTCGTAGACAATGGACCATCATTTAACCCTCTCAGTCCTCAAGATGCATTAAAGCATCATTTTTAGCTCCCGCCGTCACCGTAGGTGAGCGAAGGGAGCTATGGATTCTACCTCCGTTTTTTTTTGGCCTCTTCTTTTGCCTATAACTTTGTGAAAAAATAAGCTAGGATAAAAATTTTTGGTATGTGGGTTACTTCCAGGTGGCTAATGGACGGGTTAAAATATTTTTAATCTGAATTCAATACGCAAGGTTGCAAAGGAGAAAATGATGATGTGACGGCGTTGGGCCGTTGGGCCGTTGGGCCGTCCGTAAACAATTCGTTTCCGGAGCATATCTCTGAAAGTACTTGTCCGATTGTCTTCAAATTTTACACACAACACCCCTAGGGGGTCTAGTTGTGCCTTTTGGGGTATTTGAACTTTGACCTACTTCTGGTTCAGAACTATGACCTATTTAGACGTTTTGACGCGCACTTCGTTTCCGGAGCAGATCTCGAAAAGTACTGGGCCGATGACAGTCATATTGCACATACATGTTCTCTAAGGTCCCTAGTTGTGCCTTTTCAGGTTTTTGGACCTTGACCTTGAAGTTGACCCAGCACTTTGACCTAATTTATAACATCGGTAAATTTGACTGAAAGATTTTGCGGAATATCATGAAAACCGCTCAAGATAGCTACACCATTACTATAAAACAAATTGTGAGGTTTCAGGAGAGGATGCATCTTGAAAAATTTCAAGTCGATAAAATTAAAAATGGCCGCCTATCGGCCATTATTCACCTCGACAGGCCTGATATTGCGGAATATCATGAAAACCGCTCAAATAGCTACACCATTAATATCAAATAAATTGTAAGGTTTCAGGAGAGGATGCATCTTGAAAAATTTGAAGTTGATAAAATTCAAAATGGCCGCCTATCAGCCATTATTCACCTCGACAGGCCTGATATTGTGGAATATCATGAAAACCGCTCAAGATATCTACACCATTACTATAAAACAAATTGTAAGGCTTCAGGAGAGGATGCATTTTGAAAAAATTCAACTCGTCCAAGTTCAAAATGGCCGCCAATCGGCCATTATTCACATTCACATGGCCGTTATTTGGTAAACCGTGCTAGATGGCTAGACCATTACTATAAAACAGAATGTGTGATTTCAGGAGAGGATGCATCTTGAAAAAATTTGACTCGATAAAATTCAAAATGGCCGCTTATCGGCCATTATTCACTTTCACATGGCCGTTATTTGGTCAACCGTGCTAGATGGCTAGACCATTACTGTAAAACAAAATGTGAGATTTCAGATGAGGATGCATCTTGAAAAAATTTGACTTGATCAAATTTAAAATGGCCGCCTTTTCGGCCATTATTCATTTTCACATGGCTGATATTTGGTAAACCGTGCTAGATGGCTAGACCATTACCTGATTACTATAAAACAAAGTGTGAGTTTTCTGGGGAGGATGCACCCTGAAAATTTTTAACTTACGAATTCAAAATGGCCGACAATCAGCATTATTTACCTCGATAGGCCTGATATCAGGTAAACCGTGCTAGATAGCTAGACCATTACTATAAAACAAAATGTGACGTTTCGGGAGAGTATGCCTTTTAAAAACTTTCGACTCAATCGAATTCAAAATGGCCGCCTATCGGCCACTATTTAATTTCACATTGCTGATATTTGGTAAACCGTGTTAGATAGCTGGACCATTACTATAAAAGAAAATGTGAGATTACAAGAGAGGATGCATCTTGAAAAAAATTGACTCAATCAAATTAAAAATGGCCGCCTATCGGCCATTATTCACTTTCACATAGCTGTTATTTGGTAACCGTACTAGATGGCTAGACCATTACTATAAAACAAATTGTGAGATTTCAGGAGAGGATGCATCTTGAAAAATTTTGACTTGATCAAATTCAAAATGGCCTCCTATCGGCCATTATTCACTTTCACAGGGGCGATATTTGGTAAACCGTGCTAGATGGCTAGACCATTACTATAGAATGAAATGTGAGATTTCAGCTGAGGATGCATCTTGGAAAATTTCGACTTGATCAAATTCAAAATGGCCGCCTTTAGGCCATTATTCACTTTCACATGGCCGATATTTGGTAAACCGTGCTAGATGTTAGTCCATTACTATAAAACAAAATTTGAGGTTTCGGGGGAGGATGCACCCTAAGTTTTTAACTAGTTTATATCGAATTCAAAATGACCATAAATCAGCTATTAGTTACCTTGATTGGCCTGATATCGGGTAAACCGTGCCAGATAGGTAGACCATTACTGGGATACTGATTAGGATCATTAATTTAAATGGAGGTTTGCAATCTCTGACAGACTGTCTAGTTCTTATCTTACTCTTAGACTGAGCTTCTTAGACCTAGTTGTCTTGCGTCTTGATTTTAGACCTAGCCTAGGACTACATTACAAACCCTACACAAAATTGCTTAAATCAAATTCTAATTCCTCGCGGGAGCTCCTGGACTTATGTAGTCTTGTACATCCTTGAGAACACATTTAATTTTCCTACAACTAGGGGTTTTAAAATAAAAATTTCCACAAAACTGGTTTACCAATACATGGTAATTTTTCTTTATTTTTTCACCCACTTTAAGTCATCTTCATCCACTACCAGTCGAGAATTGCGGCAGCAATTGGCGGCTTGTAGTGAATGAAGATGACAGAACTCAGGCTTGAAAGGGTTGAACAACATTGGATCAACACCGTGTTTTCTGTTATGTAATCTTTGGTAGTGGGGGAGATAAATTATCAAATTTGAAACAACATAAATACCTTTTTTCTATAACTCATTGCATTTCACTTTATTGCTAATCAGTATGCGGTTTAATATTATTAAAAATTATTAAATAAACTTGATGGTGGATACGTGGCAGAATTTCACATCTCAAGCTGAATCAAACAAGGTGAACGTTTTGGTGAACACTGTTGAAATACCATAGTTTCACCTCCATATGTTAAATGCTTTGAAGTGACAAAAACAATTAGCCTCTGCACTCACGGTGACTCACAATTATATTATTATTTTTGCAGAGATTTATACGGATGGGAAGATGTTCGTGAGAAATCTGTCAAGAATTTTCAAGAGCAAAGGCCGTCCATGCATTCCTTGGCCGTCACGATGATAGGCAAAGATCTCAAACTGGAAGATTAAAGACACATTTTGTTCAAACATGATACATTAGCCATGTTAGCCCATGGTACTATTTCTCTAATCAACACGAAGCCAAAGGAGAACTCTGTTATGGATATTTTAGCCTATTATCTTTCTTGTGGCATCATATACCATATTTTCAATGAAAATAATTGCATAGAAAATGATGCAGGCATATATTATACTACATAATTTGTTTTAATATAGTGATTCTAAACTCAAAGGTGATCAGAATTTATAAAACCATCAAGTTATTTATTTAGAATTATCACTCATTTGAAGTTGTGTCTCGCCGACGCGATTTACAACTTCAAATGATAGAAAATTATTTAGATTTTACAAAATGGAGGTCAACGATTTTGAAATCATGTTGATTGATTTCATGCTTTTTCTTTAACATGTTTGAAAGCTAGTGTTTAATTGTTAATATTGATTTTTTTAAACGAAAATAATTTTGAGCTGCCATTATACATGAATTATACATGTATATGAGATGAAAAGTCACAAGTCTTTGTTTTTAATAAGATAACTTAGCTGGAAAGGGGTTTATGGGTAGTGACATTTTCTATTCAAATAATTTTATTCAAAATATATCATATTATGCATGTTATGGGTCACTAGCAAGTAAAGGGTTCTAGGGTTAGTCCCAACAAACAAGAGATGTTGACCTGATGTTTGGCCAGTGTCGCAGACAATGGTCTAACATCAACACAACATCGGATCAATGTCCTTGTTAGCTGACATAATAATTCCAATCATATAATTTATTTTTGAAAACAGCTGTCATGATTAGCGCCATGTAAAAGCTTTGTGACTAATTAAACTTGTGAATCACTGTTGTACAGATAGGAAAAATAAAAATCATAAATGTCTTCATGCTGTCTTCAATGTTGTAATTAGAATTTATTATTAGAATAAATCCAAAATACATTTGCATGTTATAAGCCTAGCCATTCAACACCTTTTGATTTCCAATAGTGTTTGAAAAAACTAATAATAACTTGTGCCATGTGGATCTATCAAAATATAATAATTTCACACATACATGTATCATCCGGCCATAGAGCACATTATTTTGCATCTTGCCCTTAACCCTTTAACCGCCAAATTATTCAATTGCAATTTTCACTCACTTGAAGTTGTGTCTCGCTGATGCAATCCACAACTTCAAGTGAGTGAAAATTATTAAGATTTCACAAAATGGAGGTTGACTATTTTTAAATTTCTGCTGATTTATGTCATTTTATAACTTCAACTTGTTTAAAAGCTGATTTGCAATATGCTAATAAAAAATGTCAAAAACGAATATAATTCCTACCGGCAGTTAAAGGGTTACTAAAGCGTTACATTGATTATTATTTTTTTTAACCCACTTGGAAGTTTTCTCGCTATCACGACCCACAAGTGAGTAAAAATTAATTATTAACCCTTTGCCTGCTGATCACGACAATAGTCGTTTTTAATCTGTTTTATTAGCAGATAAAATCAGTAATTGGGAATGAAATGACTGTTAATGACTAAAAATGTTTGGTTTCAAATTAAAAAAAATATCAGTTTTTTTCACCCACTTGAAGTTGTGGGTCGTGGTAGCGAGACACAACTTCAAGTGGGTAAAAATTTAAATTTTTTAATTTAGCAGGATAAGGGTTACTATATAAAAAAATATTTGTAAAATTTGAATCAAAATATTTGCCGATTTTGAAAAGGTACTGCAGATTTCTCATTCAAATTTTCTTGTTTGAAAAACTATTGAAAAGGCTGAAAACGGCTAGCAGTAAAACCCTTTTAGCTCGGGGACCGACTTTATACGTCAGAATCTGACGTCTGTAGACGTCAGATTCTGAAGTATAAAGACAATCCCCACACTAAAATATTTCTATAATGGCCGTAGACCCATAACATAGGTAAAAATTTGACTAAGACATTTAAATCCGTGTTTTATCTGGCTCTTTCTAACATGGCGCACCGCACTGCCATGTTGCCTTTTGTGAGCGCCATGTTGCCCTTCATGAGTGCCATGTTGCCCTTCTTAAATGTCATGTTGCCCTTCTTATATTCAGACAGTGAAGTGCCTCTTTTAAGTGTTTTTATGTCATATTCAACACACCCAGGCACATGTAATACCTGATAAAGGCCTGTGTACATATTGGTAATACGTAATGATGTTTACATAATTAACTGATTCTGTTTATACTGGGGAGGGTGGCTGTTGGAAACGCCTAACTGGGTGCCCGGCGTGCATGATAAGATGCCCCTAATGATAGGTGGCGCCATACACCTTTTGAATCCTGGATGAAACACTGTTTCTGATGTTTTCAAATTTAAAAAAACCTCGGAATACGGATACAGTACTGTGCAATTGAAACTGGTCGTGAAAACGAAATTCCCTTTCATTCCCCTTTCATTTCCCCCACCTGTTTCGAAACAGTTTTCCCTCATTTTTCCCCTTTTTCCCTGATGTGGGGGAAATTGATTTCACAGTCTGTGAATTCTGTTTCACCATTGGGGAAACACAATTCACCAATTTTCCCCCAATTTCCACTGAATTTCCACCTAATTCCCCAGAAATTCACCAATTTTCCCCGAAATTCACCCAAAATTCACCAATTTTCCCCGAATTCCCCCCCAATTTCCGAGAAATATAGATTGTCATATCCTGCCATAAAAAAACCACAAGAAGTTGATGGAATCCACTGCTGCAAGCAGGCCATCAGAATGTTTGGGCGGGATTTCAAGAAACTGGGAGTATTCTTCCTGGGCATGGAGGTAGCAGGAAAAAAACACTAGCTTTCCCGGGCCAGTGAAGTCTGGGGGAATTTCGGGGGATTCTGGGGAAATTCAGGGGAATTGTGGCGAATTCTGGGGAAACCAGACCAAAAGCTTTTCACTTGTTTTCATTCGTTTTCCCAGGTGAGAAATACATTTCCCTCTTGGGGAAATCTAATTCCCCTGATTTCTCCAGTGGCTACCGTGAAAACGTGAATTCACTTTTCATTTCCCCTTCCCCCGGACCAGTTTCAATTGCACAGTACTGTATATATCAGTGTTGTAAGGAAAAAAGTAACACAGTAAAAAGCCATCTTTAGTTCATCCGACTTTTAGGCTTAAGATGAGCTTATGCCATCGTGTTGCGTCTGTCGTCAGTCCACAATTCACAAGAAATGCTTCTCCTCCCTCAATTTTTATCCGATTTCAATTCTGTTTGGTTTGTTTGAAAAAGCTTGGGCCTGTGCATTAAATTTCCTCATGGATTTGAGAAATTTTAGTTATTAATTAACTTATGACCTAATTAAGCCCTAATTAGGGCTTTCTGTCTACCATTCACAAGAAATGCTTTTCCTCCCTCGATTCTTATCTGATTTCAATTCTGTTTGGTTTGTTTAAAAGAGCTTGGGCCTGTGCATTAAATTTCCTCACAGATTTGAGAATTTTTAATTATTAATTACCTTATGACCTAATTAAGACCTAATTCGGGCACTCTGTCCATCATTCACAAGAAATGCTTCTCCTCCCTCAATTCTTACCCAATTTCAATTCTGTTTGGTTTGTGTGAAAGAGCTTGAGCCTGCAGGGTTCCCGCCAGGAATGTTTGAGAGGGGGGTTCCAAAAGGAAATCAAGAGTTCACAATTTAAGTGCCTAAAATGGCCTATTTTAACTGAAATAACAGCAAAATATGGATATTATTTATATTTTTTTGCCAACAAAGGGGGGATATCCCCCCCTGTGGTTCTGAGTGGGGGGGGGGGGCGCCCCCTGGCAGAAACCCTGGCCTGTGCATTAAACGTCCTCACGGATTTGAGAAATTTTAATTATTAATTAACTTATGACCTAATTAAGACCTAATTCGGGCACTTTGTCCATCATTCACAAGAAATGCTTCTCCTCCCTCAATTCTTATCCGATTTCAATTCTATTTGGTTTGTTTGAAAGAGCTTGGGCCTGTGCATTAAACTTCCTCATGGATTTAAGAAAGTTTAATTTTTATGATGGGCACTCTGTCCATCATTCACAAGAAATGCTTCTCCCTCAATTCTTATGCGAGTTCAATTCTGTTTGGTTTGTTTTAAATAACTTGGGCCTGTGCATTAAACTTCCTCACGGATTTTAGAAATTTTAATTAATAATTAACATATGACCTCATTAAGACCCAATTAGGGCACTCTGTCCACAATTCACAAGAAATGCTTCCCTCCCTCAATTCTTATCCGATTTCAATTTTGTTTAGTTCATTTGAAAGAGCTCGTGCATGTACATAGAACTACCTCATGGATTTAACAAATTTTATTTCATAATCAACTTGCCCTAATTGAGGATGAGCTTCAGTGTCATTGACACTCTGGTTTTATTAACACATTGGGCACCGTCTGTTACAGATTAATCAGCAATATTTGAAAACATTACCCTCCATTTTGTCAAATCTGAAAATGTTCACCCACATGAAGTGTGGATCGCGGCAGCAAAACAACTTCAAGTGGGTGAAAATTCCTATTAACCCTTTAAGCCCTCATGATGCATTAAAGCATTGTTTTACATCCATGAAAACAGACTTAATTTTCCTACAACCAAGGGTTTTAGAACGAAAATATCCATGAAACTGGTTTACCAATAAATTCAATTTTCGTTACTTCAAATCATCTTCATCCACTACAAGCCGAGAATTGCGACAGCAATTCGTGGCTTGCAGTGGATGAAGATGACAATGGTAAATTCAGGCCAGAAAGGGTTAAATAATTTGGCAGGTAAAGGGTTAAAATTCAAGGATTTTGAAATGTTTGTTCTTAAATTTAACAAATTTGAAATATTAGTAATTTTCAGCCACTTAAAGTTGTGGATTGCGTTAAAGAGACACAACTTCAAGTGTGTGAAAATTAAAATTGTTAGAAGGGTAAGGTTCCCAGCAGGCACAACGATGTTGTTTCAACGTTGAAACAACGTTGAAAAATAGCAAACTGACGTTGAAACGACGTTGAAAAAAGGTTTCATATGAAATATGTTTCAACGTCATAATTTCAACGTGATTTCAACACAATTGCAACACGATTTCAACCTGATTTCAACATCGTTTCAAGCATGACATCGATATGACGTTGTAATGATGTCGTTTTTTCTTGTTAAAACGATGTCGGAAATACCACGTCGATATGACGTTGTATTGAGGTTAGCCGACATCGCAACGTGATTTCAACCTCATATCCACGTTGAAACGAGGTCACATGCGAAAAATTGCCTGCTGGGTTACACGGCTAACTACTGTCTCTATGCTGCCCAAGTCATTGTCCCATCGGCAACACTGGATAAAGTTATCATAGTGTCTGTGGCAGTACCATTCACACAGACAGTGTCACTGACAGTGGCACCCGTGAATGAGTTTTTAACATCAGTATTGTGTTGAGACTCCAGAATGTTTGTCCATTCAGGCTCAGTCTTTATATTGGGCCGATCAAGAAGTGAAACTGTAGGCTCTGTGGGCTGTGGCATGGTCACGACTGATGCGCCAGATCTAATAGCTAACCCTGAGTCGTTACCACCAGTATTGTCTGTCGATTCTGATCTGTTCGTCCATTCAGACTCATTTTTAATATTTATATTATCTGACCGAGTGCCAGAATGTGAGCATGATGCAGACTCACACATGTTCATAGTGACTGGGAGTGAAATCGAAGGCTCTGTAGGCGGTTCCAACCTGGATGCGAGAGATGTGATGTCGGAGATGACTGAGTCAGAAGCTGTGCCATTCACACCGACAGTGGCGCCCGTGAATGAGTTGTTAACATCAGTATTGTGTTGCGATTCCAAAATGTTCGTCCATCCGGGCTCAGCCTTTATATTGGGCCGATCAAGAAATGAAACTGTAGGCTCTGATGGCTGTAGCATGGTCATGACTGATGTGGCAGACCTAATGGCTAACCCCGAGTCGTTAACACCAGTATTGTCTGTCGATTCAGATCTGTTCGTCCATTCAGACTCATCTTTAATATTTATGTTATCGGGCCGAGTGCCAGAATGTGAGCATGATACAGACTCACACATGTTCATAGTGACTGGGAGTGAAACAGACGACTCTGTGGGCGGTTCCAACTTGGATGCGAGAGATGTGATGTCAGTGATGACTAAGTCAGAGGATGTGCAATTCACAGTGGCGGTGGCACCAGGAAATGAGTCTTTCACATTTGTAGGAAACACCAATTCAGATCTGTTTGTCCATTCAGGCTCTGTCTTAATATTTACATCATTTTCATTGCCTGCATCTGAGCATGATGTAGGGGCACATATGTCCATTGTAAGTGGGAATAAAACAGAAGTTCCTGTGGAAGGCGCTTGTGTTGGCTGTACTGATGTGGGAGCAATAAATGGTATAGAGGGGTTTTTAACAGCAGTTTTGTGTGCTGATTTGAATCCGTTTATGCATTCAGGCTTATGTATATTACTTTTGTCGGCTGCATCTGAGCATAATGTATGCGTTAACCCTCCCATTATCACTGGCGGTGAAGGTTCGGTGTGCTGTGCCGGTGTGGGTGCAAAAGCTGTGTCAGACCTGACGGCCATTAAAGAGTGGTTAACAACAGTATTGTGTGCAAAAAGTGACACTGGATATTTTGTGGGCTGTGCCGGCGCAATGGGCTTAGCTCCATCGACCACAAACCAGGACAGCGTAGGCCTATCACTTGATCTGGGGATTTCAGCAGTATCAGGACTGCCAGGAGTAGGTAAGCCTGAAGTGACATGCTCTCTGTACACATTCTCCTCTTTTGGATAGGATGTGATAAAATTATCATTTTTTATTTTTAGGCTATTATTTCCTTGTGTTAATTGTGTCTGCAAGTCTACAATTCTCTTTCTTTTTCTGATGTTCTTTATCAGGAAGCTAGCGCACGCTATACACGTATAAAACAGGGTTGTTTTCTCATTCTGAAACTGGTTAAAAAAACTTCTGAATTTGGGGTTTATCTGAAACAGTTCGTCTAATAAATTTAAACTTGTGTTCAAACACCGCCTTCCCCCCTTTGCTACCGAAATTGCTGCGCCACTACAAATTACACAAACTAAATGTTCTTTGGGAATTAGATCATTGTTCTGTTTTTTCTCCAAATCACCAGAGATTTTTAGTATTTTTACAGGAGGTGATGAAGCCATGATGTTAGCATTATTATGGGATGTAAAAAGATGTTTCTCTGAGGACTTCTTTCATTGGCTAAAATTTAGCTTCCGGTGAAGTGCACTTGCACCTGAAATTTGAAGGCTCCAGAGGAGGGGAAATACAGCGATTTGTCGATTTTTTTACATTTACAATATATAATTGAGCTGTTTAAATTAAAATCCGTTTTAAGCCCTGACTAATGAAAATTCGATTGTATTTGGCAGAGGATTTGAAAATAGTCCTTGCAATATTTCATAGACAAAAAAAAACAGTAGGCCTATAATTTTTTTCAACGCTGCTAGATCTAGGGTGCAAAAGCAGAGTTTGCCACACTTTGATAGTGAGCAGAATCCGGCATGTAGCCTATTTATTTCCATTCACCAGATGTCACCTCACGTTATGTGTATGCAGGCCTGCTGTACGACACAGGGTAGGACAATTACTTTCAAAACGATAAATGTAGGCCTAACTTTTTTGCCAGCGTCTAGAATTTGCAACCTAACATTGGAATAACCACGGTAATATATCGCTCATATTGTAATTTCAATTTTTCAAATCAGCAGATTATATGGCATCAAAGTGATGTGAATTTTATTATTCCACCTCGGGCTATTAAAATTTAGGCCACAGCAAATTTATTTTATAGATGTCGGATTCACCGCTTCGATTTTACCGTGATAGTAATTTTTTTTTGAAGGCACTAATTTAAAAAAAAATATTTTGACGCTCCATTTTTGTTTGGAGACACCAATTTTAACCTCCCCCCCCCCGCCTGAAAATCACGTCAGTGTTACGTTTCTTTCATTGAAAAAAAATGTGCGTTTTCGCTCGCCCCATTTTGAGGGGAAATTATAAAAAAAATTGTCGCTTCTTCGCTCTCTCAATTTTTTGGAGAAATCTTTTTTTTTTTTAATTCGCTTGTAAGTCCATTTTTTCTGCTGAGAATCCGTCATCCATAAAATTAAATTGGTGTGGCCTTATTAACCTTTACAGCGCTGAAATATTTTTGGACAAAGTATGGATACCAAATTTTAATTTGAAATCACCATAAATGTCTTAGTTAGCACTTTCCGCTTCATTTCAATACCTATGTTATGGGTCTACGGCCATTATTATTGTTTTCTCCATACGGGAATCTTTAGACGTCAGCATCTACAGATTCTCTATAGCAATATATCAGATTCTGATGTCTAAAGACGGTCCCCGCGCTGAAATTATTAAAATTGTATCTGATAGGAATGCAAAATATTTCGTTATAGTCCTACTACAAGAATAAGAATATTTATTGGGTAAAACCATTCAGCTTTTTACAAGATGACTATATAATAAATTGCTGTTTTTTTCGTGGTGCCCATAACAGAATAACAAATAATAGAGTCTAAATAAAAACAATTCGGCAGGCTTGGTGTTGATGAAATGTCTCTGTATTGGCATGGGAATTGATCTGTCATCATAAAATTAAGTCATATGGTGGGATGGTATGTAACCATGAGGATTTGTTGTGTAAATGTTTGTGTATGTGGTATATAGTGTATATATGTGGTATATTAGTAGATGTTAAAATTATGTGCCATGAAGAAAGCTGTGGCTTTTTGAATGTCTTGAGGTTTGGGAATGTTCGAATGGATGTTGGTAACTTATTCCAGAGTCAAGTATCTTTGGTAGTGAGCGAATTTGGGTGTGATCTGGTTACAAAAAGGTCTGCAGAGGTGGATCCCCTTGCTCCGTACTGATGTGAAACATGGACCAACCAGTGAGACATGTAATTTGGAGTTTTGGAATGCATAATTTTGAATACCAGGACAGCTGGCAAAAACATAATTCTTTTTTTAATACTCAGCCATTTTAGGTTCGAAAGCATGTCCGCTATATGTGTCCTGGGATGACATTTCAAGATGATACGCATGCCACGGTTTTGATTTTTCTGTAGTTTACCTATGTTAGTGTCACTGGTTGTTCCCCATATAGTACAACTGTAGTCGAGGTGTGGAAGAATCATGGTATCAAACATTAGCATATATTAGCATATATTCTCAGTCTGTATGTTAAAATTTAGGTTTTGATCAATGGTGATGCACAGGTAAGTGCTGGCTTTAACATGTTCAATTTGGTTGTTCTTTAGTGATAGATCCAGATGATCATGGGACATGCGTCGCCTGCGTTGTGCCGATGTGACAATCATGCATGATGTCTTACCAATGTGCAGGCTTAGTATATTTGCACACAGCCAGTCATTCACACTGATAAGGTCATCCTGCATAAGCTAAGTCACACCGGTGTCAAGCCAAATCTAATGATCACGCGAAATCTAATGATCTTCCGGTCTCGGAGCACATCTCGCGGGATTTCGTCTAAGGTTTTAAGTTCTGTATCACATATAGAATGCATAAGCTTTAAATAGTATTCATTTAATGAATGGAGACAGCCAGCTATTTATACATGTTTTCTGGCAAAATTAGATGAACGCTGACCAGCGCTATGCATAGCTAGCTGACTGGCAAAATTAGATGACCACTGACCAGCGTTGTACATATGGTTAGTTGACTGGCGAAATTAGATGACCGATGATCAGCGTTATACACATACATGTAGCTAGCTGACTGGCGAAATTAGATGACCACTGACCAGCGCTATGCATATAGTTAGCTGACTGGGGAAATTAGATGACCACTGGCCAGCTCTATGCATAGCTAGCTGACTGGCGAAATTAGATGACCACTGGCCAGCGCTATGCATAGCTAGCTGACTGGCAAAATTAGATGACCACTGGCCAGCGCTATACATATCTAGCTGACTGGCAAAATTAGATGACCACTGACCAGCACCATGCATATATAGTTAGCTGATTGGCGAAATTAGATAAACACTGCCCAGTGCTATACATAGCTACCTGATTGGCCAAATTTGACGAACTATGAAATATAGTTGTGTGCTGTTCTTTGGAATTAGCCTATGTTGCAATGCATACAATTCCCGTAGTTCTACTGATTATATAAATATCCATTTAATCTTAAGCAATAATAATATGAGTAACATATTACAATCATGATGCAAGATATACAGCTTGGGATTCAAAGGGTTTTTATATTTAATAATTAACCTCGTATTTAAATAAAAATGTATTCTCGTTTCACATAACATCTACTTGTAACATATATAGTGTTTAATCATTGATATCGACTAGTCATATACTAAGGTGTCCAAAGACCCCAATTCTACATTTCCATACAAATAATAATAATAACAATGAACTTAAGACATTTTCATAATACATAGTATACTGTGTGAGCCATAAGCATAAGAGGAAAGGTAAAGTTGTATTTGAATATATTGTGTAGATTCATAATATCTATATTAAAATAAAATATCTTCATATCTCCACTATTAAATTCACCGCATGTCGCATATATAAATGACATGTGTAGTGCGCGACATGCAAATGGAGCTCATTTGGTAGAAGTTATTTGAACAGATATTTTAAGGATTGGATAATTGCAGATGTGAAATGGCATTGAAAAGGGTTTGTTTATTGCACTCAAAAGAAGGGTCGCTCCAGTTAATGGTAGATCAAAGAATGGCGTAACAGGTCGTTGAGCATAATTACTACTAGCCGTAAATTAACTTAAAAACACATCGGTGACTTGCCTTTTAGTCCACCCCAGCAGGCGTATAAAAAAGCGATGACCCATCGGGAAGTAATAAAATAAAAATATCAATTATTGAAATAAATAGTATACGTTACACACTTATCCTCATGTCAATGTATATATCATACAGGCTATTATTTATCATATACAGTGATGTATACGGCAACATATCCTGCTTGAATTCACAAGTGTGTTGTTTTCAATTAGCACTTCTATGCACGCTGTTAATAAGAACAAACACATTGTACGCAATCTATACAGTTATAGTTTCATTTCTGATAGCAAGTGTATGTTAAATATATATTTCATTGACTTCCATTAATTACCATCGCAACCAATACATGTTAACTTAAGAAAACATTGTTTGACAGCGGTAAAACGACTGATGGAATTATATATTAATCCATGCATAAAGTTGTGAAATAGCTTTCTAGTTAATGAGCTATATATTATATATTTATCTCCAATCAGTTTGATTAGGCACTCTCTCAAGCTTAATTTGTATATTTGTTAGCGCCAATGGCGGACGGATAAAATCAAGTCATGAGGAATTAACAAACACATACGCAGGTGTATACAAGAAATATAAAAGGGGATTATCATTATGTAACAATGGTCGACCGTAGATAGTAATTATACAACCCTATGGTTGCTACATCTCTTGTATGTTTATAATATTAAACTAGGGATGGGCTGAGCTCATTCGTTAACATGAATGAAAGAAAGTATTGCAAAAATATTAAAAAAATTAAGGAAATTCCGATGTCTCATTTTGTGAAAATAATTAATATGTCATCATAAACAATAAACTGAAAAAACAAGTACTCAAACATCTTGGTGGTGAAAGGGTTAATTGGCGTGTCGCTTCAGTGCATTCGATGTCACTGGGCCGTGTTACTAATTAGCAGATTAGCAGGTGTGAAAAGAAACTGAGGTCATTCTTATTAACCCTTTCGGTGACAAGAGCTGATATATTCACCATTATAGAAGCGTCAACGGAATTTTTTTTTGAATTGATAAATAAACGGTTAAAAAAAAAGAATTTAATTTGGGTGATAACAATTGTCTATTATTTATATGCGGAAAGTTGAATTCCCTTTTGATTAATAGGAAAGAATATTTCAACGCTTCAACGTTTTTACGTCTGGATTATGTGCATACAAACTACAAAAAATCCCTAGTATGTCGTATTCAGTGTTTAACTTACTATTATAACAAACAACGGTTGATCAATGAGCTATTAACCCTTATGACCGTATATATACGTTTTTAAGCAAATAAATAAGATATCACTAAAATGTGTAGCATTTATTGTGGTGAATGCTGAGTTTTTCAAATAATTTAATCTGGGAAAGGTCTATTTTTCATCAATAATTTTTCATTCATTTGAAACTGGAAATTGCACTAGCAATTCCAGCTTGAAACGAATGAAAAATACTCACGAACAATTCAGCAGCATAAGGGTTAACTTTAAAAAGCTAATCATGTTAGGCTACTATTACAAACATATTTCTGAGCGCTGATCATCCAAATAAAGATGATATTAAAAGAAGCATAGCAGAATAAAATGAGTTGTTTTATTAGATTAATCAGTGAACAAAAATATACCAGATATAGTGACAAAAACAATGCTATTGGACTCAGTTGACTTAGTTTCATTTATTTTGTTGTGCATATATTTATTACATATCAATAATTACGAAAATGTACTTGGTACTTGGTAATTGTATCCAAGTACATGTCAAATGTACTTGTAATGTACAACAGTATATTTGAAGAAAGCCTGTACTTGTACTGGAAACATGCATCATGTATATTATCTTTTACACCTAAACTTTAATCATTTGTAACTATCCGTATGCAAAAAACATCTGCAGCCATTCATACAGGTTGAGACACCTTACACTTCCTCTAATCACCCCTCCACGCGTAGTCATGGCTCCAGCGCATGCCCAGTACACCACCTGCCTGCCCCCACCCCGCCGCCATATTGGTGTCACTAGATTTAGCTGATCATTAAATTTGGCTCGATACCGGCCTTATCCCTCACAGAGACGCAAATCGCAGTATCGTCGTCTGCATACATGTTTGTTTTGCAGTGATGTAAACAGTGAGGTAAGTCATTCATGTAAATGGTAAAAAGGATGGGTCCAAGGATGGAGCCCTGTGGAACACCCGTTGTGATTGTGAGTGTCTGACACAAAACCGTTAATGCAGGCCATCTGGGTTCGGTTTTCAAGGTAGAAGCGAAATCAATTAAACTAATTCCAGAAAATCCCAATGTCTTAATTTGTCTCGAATTTCGTACAACATTTCAGCAGTCCTGTTCAAGCCAAACATACTCCCCATCTGTATAGTTGACAGAGAAGCACCTTCACTAAATCACATAATTTAAATTTTCAAATTTAAAATATTATTTCAAGCAACACCAAAATAACGGTAAATTTTATTTTGCTGTTAATTTATTTCCAATTCAAGTTTGATAAATATCATCATTTGGTAAGCCTTCTTCGGCAGATTGCGTTGAGGTGGCCGATATATATACGATATCATCCTGAATTGCATGTCAATTGTTTTACATTATTTCCAGATTGACGCTATTTCTAGCCGGAAATTACGGAAAATATTTATATTTATTAGAAAAGTAACGTTAAACACAATTTTTTGATTAACTGTTATTTGACCACTATATGTTTCTCAATCTAACTGTGAGTTTTTTTGATTAGAGACGGTGCTGGTAAACATAACCTATCTATGCGACTCTAGCAGAATAAGGGTTACTATAAAGAACAGGACGTTTTGACACCAGAGATCTGTATATTTGTCAAACACACACAAACCCTACCGCTCGTGTTGATCATTGACCTGACCTGACAACTACTTTATTATTTGATACAGGGAGTTTTTCTGTCCAGAATAATAACTATGTCAACAAATTTCACACTACAAAAATTACCAGTGTTAACCCTTTCAAGCCTGAATTTACCATTGTCATCTTCATACACTACAAGCCGCGAATTGCTGTCGCAATTCTCGACTTGTAGTGGATGAAGATGATTTGAAGTGGGGGAAAAATTAAAGAAAATTGCCATGTATTGGTAAACCAGTTGCATGGGAATATTCATTCTAAAACCCCTAGTTATAGGAAAATCAACTCTGTTTTCAGGGATTTCAAATGATGCTTTAATGCATCGTGAGGGCTGAAAGGGCTAAACGAGAGGCATCTATTAGTACCGAATAACCCAGATTTCTCTGCCAATTCTCAACCAATTGTGATAACGTTTCAGAACATTTTTACAGTTTAATCCCAATGGCCCTGAGAATTATTTTTAAAATTAGACCAGTTGACATGTTGTAGCTATACTTATGACGCCCTTATATAAACCCATTAAATCAACTGAGAAGAGTTTAAACCTTGTGTTGCTACGAGCACAATATTATATATATACGTTTTCCAAACACTTTTTTTTAACTAAGTGCTACTCAATTTCGTATGATATTTGAACAAATTGACAAAAAAAATTTGAGTTGAATGGATTAATAATGTTTAATGAATTATAATATATTTTTATCGATTATATGCCCCGCTAAAAAGGCGGGTGTTGGAAACAATTATTCATTCATTCATTCATTCATTCATTCATTCATTCATTCATTCATTCATTCATTCATTCATTCATTCATTCATTCATTCATTCATTCATTCATTCATTCATTCATTCATTCATTCATTCATTTATTTAATTATTTATTTATTTATTTATTTATTCATTTATTCATTTATTCATTTATTCATTTATTCATTTATTCATTTATTCATTTATTCATTTATTCATTTATTCATTTATTCTTTCATTCATTATTTCATTATTTCATTCATATTTTCATTACCTCATTTATTCATTCATTTATTCATTCATCAATCACAATAGGTAATTCCCACATTTATTCTCAGACAACATCCCCTGCCCATCATATTCATCCACTGAATTATTGATCGGTCAGAGTAGCCAGTTGGCACTTAGTTACTATTAACAGCCTGTTTACAACAGCTCGATATGTCAGCCCGTCTCACAGCTAAACAACACTCTGTTTACCTGGTAAACAACACGCCCCTGTCGTGGAACACCAGCTTTATTCTGCATTTTAAAGGGACATGCCCAGGTCTAAAATCATAGAAAATCGGTGATTTTATTTTAGCTTAATAATATGACCATATTATGTGAACATGTCCATAGACTAGAACTGAAAAAAGTTTTAAAAGTTTTGTGCTGCGCACTTACCAGTTAGGCTAGATATAGAGACGAAATTCCCGTATTTCTTATTTTTTGACATGGTTGTCAATTATTAGAAATCAGGAATTTCGTCTCTATATCTAGCCTAACTGGTAAATGCGCAGCACAAAAATTAAAAAAAAATTGCAGTTCTAACGTTAGTCTATGGACATATTTACATATATGGTCATATTATTAAGCTAAAATAAAATCACCGATTTTTAATGATTTTAGCCCTGGGCATGTCCCTTTAACCCCCTCACCAGCGATGTTTGGCCACCCAAGACACAAGTGGCTGTGATCTGGTGATTGGTGGTAAGTATAGAACAATGACCTCCATTATCAAATCAGCTCAGCTATAAAAGATTTATCCCCCAGATCACTGATCTATCCAATTAAAAAAATTCAGTCACTTGAAGCTGTGCCTCCCTGCCGCGACACACAACTTCAAGTGACTGAAAATGTATGTGATTTGTGAAATGTAAGCCCCAACATATATATACGTGTTTCAAGAGTTAAGATATGTTTTATTTTAAAAACCTGCTTTTACAAAAATACAGAATGGCTGTTGTAGTCTACATCAGGGGTTCACCCTTACAGTGCGGGGATCGACTTGAGTCGTCATAATCTGACGTCTGTAGACGTCAGATTATGACGACTAAAGTCGATCACCGCACTGTAACAGTAAAAATATTTATAATGGCCGTAGAACCATAGCACAGGTATTCAAATGAATCGGAAAAAGCTAACTAAGACATTTATGATGATTTCAAATTGAAAAAAACCCTTTGGCCCACAAAGTTTTCATAAAAAATTCAGCGCTTTAACCCTTTAAGTCCCCACGATGCATTAAAGCATCATTTTACATCCCTGAAAACATATTTACTTTTCCTGTAACTAAGGGTTTTAGAACGAAAATTCCCACGAAACTGGCTTACCAATACGTGGTAATTTTCTTTAATTTTTAAACCACGTCAAATCATCTTCATCCACTACAAGTCGAGAATTGCGACAGCAATTCACAGCTTGTAGTGGATGAAGATGACTATGGTAAATTCAGGATTGAAAGGGTTAAGGGTTTATAATTTATCAATGTTTCCTATGATATCAGCTCACTTCTGACCAGCTCAGCACTCGCCACAGTCACAGCTGATTTTATAAGAAATTTTGATAAACCTCTTTCAACTAAGACACAGATGTTAATTTGTTTCGAAATTTTCTATTCGAAATTTGGAAAGAAAAAAGCGGTGTAATAGTAGAGCCATTTGTTATTGTGATCTATTTTTGTGTTGACGTCATCATTTGTGTCACTAAAGGCATGTCACTAACCCATTTTAAGTGGTGCATTGGATATATATAAACTAAAACAGTTTTCAAATTTCAAGATGGAGCTGTCACAAATTGTTTTACAGACACTAAATAATCTCTATTCCAAAATACGATAATGGAAATGATAATAATAATGATAATGGAAATGATAAAGTGACGCAAAATAAAATACGCGGCGCGTTGAAGAGCCACCACAAACGGTACGGTAGATATAAAGCAAAAATAAAATGAAATAAATCCGGCTTTAGGCCACCTTTGTGCACATATAGGCTAAACTGGGCCAGGAAAACCTCCTGAGGATGGTGAGATGAATGAGATGACACTGTCCTCCAGACACAGCAATCGAAATTCGAACCCTGGCGGTCTGAGGCCGAGCACGCTACCTCTCGGTCACGGAGGCTTCCCATAATACTGAGTTTTACACGTGGATGGGGAAGAAACATTTTTGTTTCTTTCAAACAGCCGAGACCGGGAACCGAACCCCGAACTCTAGCGTTAAAGGCAGCAGTGCTAACCACTACCCTAGGGCCTCCGCCCAGAAATAAAGCAACTTCACTCTCGTTTATATCAGGAAAATTAAATGAACAAGACATTTGAACTTATGTTTCATGTACCGCATCTGTAGCATATAGAGTAATGTTTATCCCTAGTTACCAGTGATCCAATACACACTGCGGTCAGTATTCAATCAAATAAATTGAATCTGACTCCATAGACCTATAACAATGTGTGTTTCTGGGAAATCGTACTGCTAAACTGCCTACTGTATAATTCAGAGCATTCCTTATATCATTTCATACCAGCCCAGAAAACACGACACATAGACCCAATATTGGACCAATCTTGGCCCACCGTCTACGACGTTGGCCCAAGTTTGGTACAGCATTGGGTCTATGTGTCGTGTTTGCTGGGAGCTCACGAATTGAATGGATCCACCGTGCTAAGGCTATTAGCAATTAATTAGATGAATATCGAAAAACCTGCGTGGAATCAGAGATTTTATATATAACAGCTGTTAAGAGTAAGAATTGTAAATTCTTACTGATTAGATTCTGGGAGAGGTTTCCAGCGTCAACCTGTGTAAGGGAGACCGCGCCAAGCTGGCAGTCAGTTTTTATATTTTGACCACACGAATAAGACCTCTTACTGAAATCTATGGAATTAAACGATATTTGACCATCAATTTGAGTTTGTTAAACATTATTATAAAGCGGGTAGATGGAAAACAACCCGAAACACAGCCATCGATTACCTGATCTAAATGGCGGAGCGTTGTGTTCATCGAGGAGTATAACGTTCCCAGTGACCTTGCCTGGCGAGCCCGGCCAATTTCATTTATGGCCGGGTATTGGCCAAGGTTCTTAGTCACGTGGCCATCATGCCTGTGCTATTGAGGACGGTGAATAATTTTCTGGGTCAAGTCATAGGAAATGCGTCAGAGGGGAAATACAATACTGTAAACAACTCTTCATCCGGGGAGGTGACCTTTCAAAAATGTCTGAATTCGGGGATTACCCTATTTTCATCTAAAATTAGCAACAAGTCACAAACACTTGCCACTTGGGCATACCAGAGGCTACATGAAGCTCGGCCAGGCCGCGTAGTGTGGCTCTGGGAACCAGAGTACCAGTGACCATTCCAAACAAAAAACAGCCGTATTTTCCACTAGAGAGTGACATGGCACAATTAAATGGTTAGAGCGTAGCGCTTTGCAATTAGCCGCTACATGGCAGGTCATACCGGGTAATTTGGAATGAAGTGTTTTATAGATAGTACCCCGCATTAGAATGCCAGATGGTGGTGTGGAACTTCTGGGTGACTAGGAATTTCTAGGTAGCCTAACCCCCACCCTCTTCTCCCCAGGCCGGCCCCGATGGCTCATTCGTATCGACTGGGGCTTTTAACCTGGAGATACCAGGTTCGAATCCCAGAAGGGCCGCATATGTATCATCGTGTTTGTGCATATGCAGTACTCCAAACTGTTCAAAGTGCTATCTATGGCACTGTGCACTATTAAAACCCCTTGAAGTCATTCGAAAGAAGAGTAGGGCATAGTCCCGGTTCGGGGTTCCGTCTGTCGCGATATTGCCTCAATGTGCACATAGCGACATAACATAAAGCAATATTCACTCACTCACTGTTCCCTCCGTCAGTTTTGAATCCGCCACCGATCGCAGTGTGGCAATATCGCGAATAAATAAAACTCGTAGTGTTTGCCTGCAACATCCACACTCTGATATTCAGCTTTCAAATAAACAAAATGTTTTTTTTTATTTATTTATTAGGCTTTATATACACACATATATACAATACTCGTACAAATATACAATTGTAAATAAAATTGTGTACATCAGGATGTCGAATACAGGTGACCAGCACCCTAACTAAGTTCGACATCCAGGATACAATTTATATACATAGTAATTACATTTAAAATTACACTTAAAAGTAAAATTAAATATAAATATATTATACATATTTTTTGTTTCCCGCGCTAAAACCAGAGATAAAATAACTACATATTAGTATAAAGTAGCAAAAAAAACCTCTGGAAAGCGTAGAAACAACTACAAGTGGAACAATATTTAAAAGCATGCAACATCATAACAATATCATCATTTTAGTTTTACAAGATCTTCACAATTTCAACGTTGTAGATATTTGCTTGACTGCGGATCAAGTAGAAGGTGACCAGGGTGCCCTGAGCCACCACACAAGTTTAGTTCATTATACACTCGAGCAAAATACCATATAATATCATGATGATACAGTAAAACTATACTATATTAAGAGTATTTTTAAAGACGATAATACAACTATGTGGTATTAAATAGAGCCCTCGACACGAACATAACGTTAGTCCCTTTAGAATAAAAGTACTTTGATTAGTCCAAATTGTATCTGCTGGCGTCAGCTCGCATAGCCGTCGCTCAGCCGAAGAAGTCTATCTATGCTATACTATTCTGAGCTAAACTGTTGGCTCTCGCCTGTCAACACATGAGTATCGACACATGAGAAGCCATGCATATTGAATTATTGTCTTACGGGTTCATGTTTCTTCTTCTCTCTCTCATAAAGATTCAATACTGTTGGAGCCTCCGTGGCCGGGAAGAAGGTGGCGTGCTTGGCTCAGACCGTCAATGCTCGAATTTCGAATCATGTGTTTGGAGGTTCTCCTAGCAATGTTTAGTATGAATGTACACCAAATTCATTCATTCATTTAGTCATTCATTCATTTATTTATTCATTCATTCATTCATTCATTCATTCATTCATTCATTCATGACTTTAGACATCAGAATCTGACGACGTCAGAATCTGATGTCTAAAGTCGATCCCCGCACTGAAAGAGTAAAATTATTTATGACGGCCGTCAGAGCAAACACAAAACATGTTTATAGTATTTGTACAACGTCGGCCCAACGTCTTCGACGTTGGTCCAACATCGTACAAATGTCATACAAATGCTTTGTGTTTGCCAGGCACGTTGACCCACAACATGGGTTTTCTGTGAAACGCAGTGACGTCACCGGAACCCTTTGAATGGCTACTCGGAGAAAACAATGTTATATAAGACCCCTCCCCCTTACTTCACTGTATTACCTAGCTCGGTGAAAATAATTGGAGGTCAAGGCTATTGAGTTTCTCAGAATTCAAATGAAGCGCGAAAAGCTGAGTAAGACATTTATAATGATTTTAAATTGAAAAAGCCCTTTGATCTCCATGGTTTATACAGACACATTTTACACTTTACGGGTTATATTTCCCTGCTGCACAGCTTGACGTATCTCAGTGAGTTACACTGGGCTCATTGTTTACATCACAACATGTATACATCATTATATATTGATGACCTGACCTCATTATGGGTTGACCTGAGTGCACCGTCACACGAACAGGCGATGAAAATCTGGCGGAAGTATGTATGTGTTCTCAGCGCCAGCGCTCATGTCTGACTACACTACACGGGGGAGGGGGGGGGGAGAGATACTATAGTGGTTAACGATGAGTGCCTTTGATATATTTTTGTATAAACCATGGAGACCAAAGTGTTTATTCAATTTGAAATCGTCATAAATGTATTAGATAAGCCTAGCTCTGTCCGCTTTATTTGAATACCCATGTTATGGGTCTACAGCCATTATACATAGTTTAGTTCTTTCTGTGCGGGGACCGTCTTTATACGTCAAAATCTGACGTCTACAAAGGACAAACTCTGAAAGAGTTGATTAGCTCTGACCCGGATTTCGAACCCAGTACCTATCAGCTGACGATGAATTCATAGAAATCAGAAGAAATAACTTGTTGCTGGAGGGTGGTTATGATACTGATCTAGATTCAATGGACATTCCGTGGAAGATTATTTTGAGCAGGTACGTTTTTGTACCGATTATTTTGGTCCCTGCAGCCCAGCTGGTGCTCGTTTGGATGATGTTTACAAGATTAGCTCTTTCTTATGCAGTGATTAACCCTTAAAGCGCTAAATTAAATAATTTAAATTTTCGCCCACTTGAAGTTGTGTCTCGCTACCGCGACCCACAACTTCAAGTGGGTGAAAATTATGCATATTTGTTTAATTTAAGATGAAACAGTTGCAAATCTCGATGTTTAATGCTCATTTAATTCCAAATAACAGTGATTGATTGAATAATAAAACAAATAAAAAACGACTATAGTCTCGCTTAGCGGTGAAAGGGTCACCCTTACAGCGCGGGGATCGTCTTTAGTCGTCAGGATCTGACGTCTGTAGACTTCAGATCCTGACATCTAAACTCGATCCCCGCGCTGTCAGAATAAATATATTTCTATTGGCCGTAGATCCGTAACATAGGTATTCAAATGAATCAGAAAAAGCAGACTAAGACATTTATAATGATTTGAAATTGAAAAAAACCCTTTGTTTTCCATCGCTTACATAAAAAAGATCAGCGCTTTAAAAGTTAAAGACCATATAGAGGTGAAAAGGTTAGCATGAACGTTACATTGACATGGCTGATGCCACTCGTATTGACAGTTCCCGTCAATATTGATAACATGTTGAAAACTTTTACTCAATAATAATAATAATGATATAGTACCATTTCTAGACGTTTTATCAAAGCTTTTCTTTGTATATTTAGGCCAATTTGGGGATTTTTTTTAAGAATTTAGCGATAATATGGGGCATGCACCCCTACGCCCCTTCCCCCCCCCCCCTGTGGATCCGTGTCTGGTATGTGCACATAATATAGAAATACTGTAACTTGCTTTTGAACTGGTATGAGCTCTTTAGAATCATGTATAAATAAGAAGAGTGGGGGTATGTTTGCTTCATGTATAGTATCTATCCATGTGGGTCGGGATCTAAGTGAAGCTAGTGTATTCGGTAGCAAGTAACAAGTAACAAGGAACTATAAAACTATGCAAATCTGGGAATTGTAAAGAAGTAACACAAAAGTAGCCGTTAACCCTATAACCTTATAACCACCAAGGAATTTAATTGTAATTTTCACTCACAACTTTAATTGAGTGAAAATTATTCAGATTTGGACATATAGCGGCTAACGATTTTGAAATATTGGTAATTGATGTCTCATTTCATCTTTTACAACAAAAAACCCAAATATTTTCGTGAACGGCGGTTAATATGTTGATACCTCGCAAGAGGGGGTGGGGGGATGTTAGCTTCATGTATCTATCAAGGGGGAATTATTCATTTGAAGATTATTGATTATTGGGGCGCATTTGTATATTAACCCTTCCCCCGCTAAATTTTCTTATTTAAATTTTAACCCACCTGAAGTTGTGTCTCGCTACCGCGACCCACAACTTCAAGTCGGTGACAATTACTCATATTTGTTTAATTTGAGACTAAACATTTGCAAATCTTGATGTCTAAACACACATCCATTTCATTCCCGAAAACTGTAATGTGATCGACTAATAAAACTAAGACAGTTATGATGATTTTAAATTGAAGAAACCTTTTTGCTCTCCTGGTTTAGATATTCCAGCGCTTTAACCCTTTCAAGCTTGAATTTACCATCGTCATCTTCATCCACTAAAAACCGCGAATTGCTGTCGCAATTCTCGCCTTGTAGTGGATGAAGATGATTTGATGTGGCTTAAAAATTAATGAAAATTGTCCTGTATTGGTAAACCAGTTCAAGTGTACATCAGTAGGCTTCACATTGACGGGTTCTCACTGGTTTTAAATCTCACCCAATATTTATGAAATTTAGCAAATACTATGCCCCGCCTATCCTGAACATAGCACAAAACTATGCAATAAAAACCGGGGCTAATTGATTTATAGAGGGGAGACATAATTAGCAAAGCAATTGGTTATAGAGATTACTTTCAAACTATAAAATAATTATTGTTTTTTAATGTTGCGGCATGACAGGAAAATAGTACCGGTAGGAGCTTACGTGAAAAAATATCACACGACAATTGGATCAGTATTGATTGTGAAATCGGCGCAAATCATTCACCACGGCTGATATAAAACCTATTCATATATAATTATTATCTATATATCAATGTGTCAATATAGGAATGTACTTAAATCTGTGAATTGTAAAGAAGTAACAGAGAATTATCGATTAATCCCAAGAGGAGGGAAGGGTATGTTTGCTTCATGTATCTATCCGGAATGTTTGCCGTCTAGTTCATATATACAGTAGACTCTCACTTTCCGATCAGATCACTAATGCGGTCAGATCGTCACTTATACTTAGCAAACACAAGACGTTGGCCCAATGTTGGGCTGACGTCGGGCCAGCGTCGTAGACGATGGGCCAACGTCAGGCCAACATTGGGCCAACGTCTAATGTTTGCTGGGTAGGGTCGCTTTTTTCAGCCCGAATTCATTCATTATTTGTGTAATTATTTGAAGTTGTATACATATTTGATTTGATATCAAATAGCAGGACGCCACGTGGTATTTATTGCCCGATCACTAATGCGGTCGGACCGCCTCTACGGCAAACAAATTCTGGCCCGTACTTGACCGCATTGGCGGAGTCTACTGTAATAAAGAATCCATATAAGGACATAACTAGTCCGTTATAATAGAAATCACGTGGTACGATTCGGACTTGATATTTATACCAACCCAATCAGCACAAAATAGTAATGTTGTTTTAATGTTGTGCTACCGACTATGACGCTGGCCGAACATTGGGCTAACATCGGGTCGATGTCTCGTATTGGCTGGGTCATGTATCCACTATTCGTGTGTGAAGAATAAACTGAAGTCTGTGAGTTGTAAAGGAGTAACATAGTCCTCCCGTTAATCCTGTGATCATATCTCACGTCGTCAACGCCTTTGTCCCGCGTCAAAGACGCCTGTTTAGAGCGAGAAGAGCCGCAGCCATGGCAACAAACATAACTGGCTTAACCCGTCTGCCGCCAAATTGTGTATTACTGTTCTTCATTCATTTGAAGCTCAAATGACGAAAATCATTCTGTGTAGCAAAAATAAAGTTTTTCTAACACGATTTTTTTCACTAATTGTGCACTCAGATGGTTCAGTAAACATCAGGTTTTGAGCCAATACTGGTTCAATGTTGGGCCACCGTCTGCGACGCTGGCCAAACATTAAACCAACATTGGTCGCAAACTAATTTATCAATTTTGGTGCATTTTATTTGGTAATTAATTGAAGCCCCTTATATATACGGTCCTAGCAGCACAAGGGTTATCCCTTCGCAGAGGGTGGTGGGTATATGTCCGATCAAGATTCAGTAATTTGTTATACAGGCCTAAAAAATCGTCTGTATTTCATACTGCCATAACCTCAGTTTTGACGCATTAAACCTAAATGAAGGTAAAAAGGTAGTGGTGCAGGTTTATAGTCTGATATCAAATCTGAAGACATCATCAGACTTTACAATTTACGCCCCAGTCACTAGACCTGTTAATTTGTACATGTGCCATTTTAGCAGCATAGGACCTGCAGCTATTTCGGTACATTGAACTTATCGTGCACATCGTCATCTCTGTCCTACCAGGTACTCATTTACACCTGAGTCAATTGAAGCATGTGCGTTTAAAGTGCGTTGCCCAAGAACACAAAACATGAAGCATGTGACAGTAAATTGCGTTGCGCAAGGACACAATTATCGAAACAATGTCCCAACATTGAGAGGAGAGAAACATTATATTTCTTTGAAACTCCGGCATCAAACGGAGTTTGAAGAAGCAAGATAGGAAGTGCTATGCCTTTGACAAAGCGCCACGCTATAGCTATTGCGCCACGCCCCTCTCTAAGTAAATGGTTTATAGAAGGGTGTCATAATTAGCAATTTATTTTGCTCTATATACTAACTTTTAAACTGTACAATATATTTCTTTGAAATTTTATAGGTTAGTCGCCAAAGTATTAGAGAAAAAGTTCTTTTAAACTTTTTTGAAAATAGCTTTAGAAATGACTGCAAATATCAAAAAG